>LOND01000710.1:7239-29984 GCA_014220965.1 Paragonimus kellicotti | reverse complement strand
GTGGACTAATTGGTGGAGACAACAGTGGTTAAACGCAACAAGTCTGTTGATATCTTCGTTACGAACAGGCCAAGTTTCCGAACCATAGAGCAAAAGAGAACGCATACAAGTATCACATATCCTCATTTTCAGCAACAACCGAACGTCTTTTTGAGGCCACAGATGACGCAGGCTGCAAACACAACTCAATCCTCTGCTATCCTCACTGATATTTCATCAGCAATACCACAGACCGACGAGATAGTGTAACCCAAGTACGTGAAGGTGGCCACAATCTCAAGTGGATTGCTTGTAAGAAAAAACGAAGGAACAAGAATCCCCAATCTTGAAGTAACACTTTGCACTTTGAAGGTGCGAAACGCATTCCATACAAACCAGCCCGGTCATTCACCTTGTTCAGCATGGTCTGCATGTCTTCCGGCAGGAGACTAAGTAAAACAGTGTATCCGCATAACCCATGACGGTCAACCTAGAGCCAAGAAGAAGCTCAACACCAAGCCTACTGAATTCTCCAAGATCACTTTCCAGAATGTCGTCTATGACAAAATTGAACAGGAAGGGTGAAATCAGATAACCCTGACAAACACCACTAGAAGTGGTGAACGCCGAGACAGCTGTCCATAAACCCTCACCCTGCTTGCAGAGTGAGCATACAGTGATCTCAACAGATTCACGTATTTCCCTGATACTCCGTTGCGAAGAAGACAGTTACGAGCAACCGAACCGAAAGAACCCTTGAGGTACACAAAGAACACGCCTTTCGGCTGCTTATAAAAAGGTCGATGCTCCAGGGTCTCTCGCAAGGTGATAATCTAATCAACGCATCTACGACCGAATCGAAATCCTGCTTGCCGCTCACGTATATGACTTCCTCTGGGCCTAGTGAGCCGACGTAATGAGGCCAGTGGGTAACCTGGACGCAACAAACACCAGACTGATGCACCTGTGGCTGTCACATAGAAATCGGACCTCCTTTTTGAGAACGGTAACTGCTGATAAACATCGTCCACGAGGTACCTCTTCAGTTTCCTAGATCATCTGGACGAAGTTAGACAGTTCCGATATCAACCTCCTTGCACCATCCTCAAAAAGAGATCTGGTTCAGGAACCTCGTTACGTTTCAGTAACTTAAGCTCCGGAGCCACTTCTGCTTTCGACGGAGGGCCGTCTGGAACGCAATAACTGACCATTCGGTGTCCTCGTCGTCTACATGGTCTGGTTGAGGCCAGCTGAACTGTTCCTCAAAATGTTCAGCCACCTTGTCAAGTCGGCGCGATTGACTGCTGACAAGTGAACCATCTATTCTTATGTATGGCTTCAGTCACATTGACTCGACAACCAGTACAACGATGGATCAGGGAAAATAGCTTTCTCTTCATCCTCCTCAATAAAAAGCCTCGTTCCACCTCATTCGAATGTTCGACCAAGTGGTGCTACTCACTGCCCACCAATTCCTTTCGCGATCACACTTCAAACCAGCAGACATTCATAGTTGTTGCGTTTGTTCCAGTCGTCGCCCTCACACAAGTATCTCTCTATCAGTCCGCGTCAAAGAATTTTTTCATACCTATCGCATCGCGCGCTTCGTCAGTTGTACTCGCCCATCACACGCAAACCCAGACCTCGCATGGATCACCTCCACTTCTGCACTCCTTGACGCCCCGTCCAATTGTAATCACTCTCCCACCCCCTAGCCCGACACGTGAATGGCATCTTCAGCTGTCTCTCTACCGTGCAGGCTTGGACCGCGATGTCAGCATCGTTCGTTGATTCTCTCTACCTGACGTAGAGCGCGAGCGAGAGTGTGTGTCTCACAGCCACATGCATATATGCGGCGCCCGAGAGTTAGCGCGCGTGCGCGCCTTTATGCCACAGCTCATATCCTGCATCATCCGAGGGTAAGTCTCGTCTACCTGCGATATCTGCCGTGCTCTCGTCTATCACTACGATAGAAGAGCAAACTGCAAATTTAAATATCAACCTACATGAGATCGGATGGCCACCCACAGCTCGACGTGAGTGTGTTCAGAGACTCAGTGGCTTGAGCGTGTGTGTGAGACAGCTCATATAGTATACATTCTCTCTGTGTCCATGGCTGACAAACACCGGAAGGTCTGCATGTAGCACAATGTTTCTTTCTCTGTTGGAATGCGCCACTGGAAATATAAAGACCGGGAGTGCGCACAGCTGCACTAGTCTCTTACCATTGTCATTACGTTATGTTAGTGCACCGACACTTATGATGTTGTACACAACCTTAGTGAGTAGGTGATGTAGCGGGACTCCAACTTCTATATGCAGACACCACAGTACGAAGAACTATCTAGATGGTCTCCAACACTTCTCGGTATGTCAACCAACAAAAGGGATCAAACCAACGTGGTTGAATACTGTTCATGATGTTCATAAGCGACTGTTCTGAACGGAATGCAGTTAACAAAGCCTTATTTTTTTCACCTTGGTTCAGCCATCTGTCGTCTTTTTCCAAACAAGTTTAAAATGACTATTCTTAGACTTCCTGTGGCTCGTTCGCACACTGTGACGCATAATTTGGTAACGTTGGGCTAGGTGTTCAACAGAGTTATCGGGAATGTACATGAATTGTTGGTTGAAGAAGGCAGACATAAAATCGTATCCATGGACAACCAGTTATGGAAATTACACTTGTTCTGGGGGGGGGGTTTCCACATTTTTCAGTTGTTGCCCAACTGGCTAGTTTCTTCTACTGTCGGCACACAACAAAAGGGTGATCTGATAATGATCAGAATGTTAATAATTGAATATAACACAGGGAGCGAATCACGACAGTTCATAAACCCATAGTGACAGTTTTCCATAAACTCTGAAGTGAATTCAGCATTTGTTAAGATACTTCCCTAATCATCTGAGCACTAGTCGACGGAAGTGATAGTTCCGTGGTATGATCGCAATCAAGTGGAACAAAACCTTTTAAGAGATAAATAAAACCTTCAAGAACACATGAAACGAGAGGGATGGATCAAAAGTCGTGAGGCACTGATAGATGTGACATCAGAATCTTCTAAAAAAGTCACGTTGATTTTTAATGGAAGTTTCAAGAGCAGTGGTACTCAATAGAATTCATGAGCCCTAAAATGTTCATTAAATATGTGCCAGTAAATCAGTCAGCTCACATTCTTAAGCGATCGATGCAACAGAAATTGACGTGCAATGCAGTCGCCCACGCTATTTTGTGTTAAGGAATGCGCCCCCTCATTAATGGACGTACGACGACAGATTATCGATTCGTGTGAAAGCTTCTATGTTCAGCTTGGAGATTAGGATTACTGAGGATAACTAATCGTTAACTCCAAAATTGGTTTTATCCGTCAAGGCCAAATTATCAAGCAATCAGTGGTATTCCAAAAAGATATCTGAAATTTAAACAGTCGCCGTTACCGATTAAACGATCACCCTTGTCTCCTGAACGATTACATTTGGAACCTAAACGACAGGAAATACTGTAATGCGACGTAGTTGAATAATCAAGTATAGACAGAGAGAGAGAGAGAAAGAGAAGAATAGGCACCTGCATCAACAACCTAGCGTTTGTACTAACTTACTTTTAAAAAAAATCAATTATGACTATACAATGAGGTGTATACTAGAATGACTATTGAGTACACATCTGGACAGCATTGTATACTGTTAAAATAGTCTCAGTAGCTATTAATGATACAGTAGTAATGTATATATGTTAATTGCAACAAAAGAAAAACACGGAGAGATCTGCTACATCGAGAGATGGGGTTAGCACAGAAAGTAATGAACACAATCTGCACCAGCATAAACAGAATGACGTGGCTCACACTACGGCTTGCTACGTAATGCTGGTGTTACTATTTGAAGTAATAATCCTTAAATTTTAACACCAGACTCTTTCATTATTAGCACCAGAAACCAATATCAAGTGGTTATCTGCATACAGACAAACTCGACTTAAGTAAATCGAATGTTCAAGCAACTGACGTGATTTTCTCACAATGAGAAATTGACTAGACTCGCGGGCAGTAGCGCGCGTATGTGCACCATGACAACCTGTTGGTTGTTTATACCGACTCACAAACCCATTTAGGTGAAAAAGCACGTATCACCGTTTACGTTAATGGACGTGTGACAGAAACACTCACTGCCTAACGGAAGATGGCGAATTACAATGTACTCTAGTGTGTGCAGAAAGTGAGTTAATTAAGATGTACAACTGTATCATTGGTATTAAAATCAACCGATCTCTAGCATACCTTGAATAGAAACCAATGAAATGTATGGATAACAGACCGTAGATCGCGCTGAACTATGTAGCGGATTGTATGCTGAAAACGGAAAAACTCATACGTGCATGGGGTGGTTACGCGTGCACGTAATGACATCAATACCCCTTTCCACTTCATTTGCTCATTCTCAGTTGATTACAAGAAACATTGTTTTCGATACTTTCCCATCACGTCAGCACAATCGTACACTCTTTACAAACTTAATGACACGTTAGATGAGTGAGACAAATTTGCTGGATCATTTGTGAGTACAACTTATCCCAAAAACCAACAATCTGAACATCAACTGGCCGTTTTGATTACGAACCACCCATTTTGGTGATGGGTAGTTTGAACAATACCGCACGGTTATTCAGCAAAGCTGGGGCTTTATCCTTGGCCAGGACAATTGTATGGCACCGGCAAACTGAATGTGAAACAATACCCGGACTCCATAACCGGACAACGATCCACTCGGCGTTCGCTATCCACCGCCTGCAAAGACAGCATGGACTGGTCACGGATGGAGAGTTTGTTATTCAAACTCAGAATCAGAAGCCGGAAATAATAAACCAGTTGAGTAACGTCGCTGCCAGGAATGTGTTCGGATGCCTTGAGGAGCCAGGAGTGAACACTCTCTGTTAAAATGTCACCTTTGAAAAATAAGGGAATGAATATCGCCTTCTTTGCTGTAGTAGTGTGATCCTGCAAGATGTTAACATCAAACCACTTGATACACAATTTTTACGTAGCCATACATGACAAAACTTGGCGAACATGTTTACAGTAATTCATATTCGTGTCAGTGCATCTCCCGATGTGACACGTTTGGTAAATATCTTTTGACCACTGTACTCGTCAGGTATCGATCACGGTTGCGTTTGTGTGACTCAAAATTCTGAAAGTCTGTATGCTGACCGGTTTACGTTGCTTTGCGATGTACGGGACGGTGTAAACCGAAAACCTGCAATATCAGCCCTACATCTACGGAATAAAACTTGTGTTATCTTCATTCAGCCTCTGAAGAAAACATGATATTTACATTGTGTTTGACTGAAACTGAGTATCATGTGGCATTTTAGCATAAGAGACATTATTGTAGGGTGCTGAGTTATATCAACGTAAGCATCAGGAAAAAAAAGCGAATTACAGATATTTCGGTTCAAGTGGCTGTGCTTCACTTTCCGCGACTGAAGGTCCGCGTTAACCGTGAGATACTATTGCCGTACGTCTATCGATAAATGCGAGTTGCACACTGTTAGAGAACTAAATACACCTTCCAAAATAGACTATTTCTAAAAAAAACGACATTGGCCAATTCGAATGAACAGAAATTCCCAGGACAGCTTATAAGGTGATCTCCGTTATATTTTGCCCACTCAACCTTTGATCAGCTACGGCCATTGGTGACTTAGTGACCATAACTACTATTTTTGGTAACTGTCTTTCAGCCCTCTAATTCGAGAATATCTGTAGGCCACCATGCACCACATACATGCCACTGTATTTTTTTCCTGCTGTACACGTCAAAACGAGGTAAATTTCCGTTCTCGATTTCCAATTTAGCCTGGGAGTATTTAACAGGGAAGTCGCGTTAAAATTCGAGACCAAAGTTTAGCGTTTTTCGCTATCTTATGGCAGAAACCTTGAGTTCTGTAGAACACTTTTCCACTTGGTGGTAGATACGGTGTATTTTCTGGACGTCTACAACACTGAGCATGTGGCATAGAATAAGCTCCTTGAACGTAGACACTGAAATATTAAAGTGGATATTTGATTGTTCAAATGATTACAAAATAAGATCATCGGTCTTCAGTGTGAGGACACAAAAAATGACGATATACCACAGGAACGTATGAATTGATTCGGTACAAAACCACTTCGCATTTCAATGATTGAGCTTATGCGTTGGTGGCTCATTAAGCGCGAGATAACCAGTCAATAGTCGAGTTGGTAGGGTTCATGTGGAAGTCCGGTCATCGCGTCATACATTCGAGGTTTGCACACGTGCGTCAGCGTCACGTCTTGAACCTAGCCTTTCTTAAAAGCGCAGGCTTCTGTCGGTTTGCACTGTACGCACGACCTGTCAAGTTTGAAAAATGCATTCGTTATCTACGCGCAACCGCATAACGCACAGGTGCGATTGTTCACATAAGTTGATATGCCGGTTGCGTTCGTTATTTTGGACGTCTGAGTTTTTTCGATTATCAAAATTCACACCGGTTGCTTTAAACGATTCCATGAGTCGTCCCAATTTGGTGGAATTCCCGCTATCATCACCCTTGGACCCATTCGTCTATGGGTGGATAGGTTTCCATCGAACCAGTAACACTGAAGGGTGGAAGTTTTCAGGGTGAGGCGATTTTCAACCCAGCGTATGAACAGAATAACAGCAGAGAATGCTATCAGGCATAGGCTTGCTTACTCGATTTGCGCTAGGCATCCGCTGATACTCAGCTAAGATAAACTGTTCATGAAAATGGCGAGGTTTGTGCCATTTTATACTGAAGTGATCCGAACAAACTTTAGCGCTTAGCTGTGTCAGAAAATGTCCCCATACTTGAAGGTGATCACAGGAAATAATGGGTCACAGGCGAGCGGTCAGCACAATAAACGCAACTGTTGGTTACTCTCAAGTTTTCCTGGTGTTAAACGTCGACTCATACTAAGCCAGGAATGAACAATCATTACTGCCGAGGGGCTAGGCCTTTTTAATTAATAAAAATTGTAAGACAATGAGTTGTAATATTTAAAAGAACAAATCTCGAAATAATAAGGAATGGGAGATCGTCGTGCATGACGTACCGGGAATAGTCGCGTTTTTCTAACGGTACTATCCTAATAACTTTTACGTACCATTCATGATTGTTATGTATTTCCGGATACTCTTCTAATTGCACCAGGGGATTTTTTTCTACAACTTATTTTTCTAAACTTATTCGAAATAAGGCACAAACTCGATTAGGTCCCTGTAACGCAGATACCGTTTCCAGTTGATCCGCGTTGCAAGGAAGCAACAGGCACTCTATTTCAACAGTGTACATCTACGTTCATCCAGGAAACAGAACTCTATCTTGTAAGGTGAATGTACTGACGGTCACTACAGTATCCACTTACTAGTCACTGATCTATAAACTCAAGTTAAAATCTGGACGATGAGGACTTCCCAATTCGGTGAAATTTACCAAGCTGCTGCAGTCTACAGAAATCAACATAGTGATACACACATTTACTTAGATAAACGAAGGTCAGAATTAAAACCCATAGTTCAGACAAAGATACGTTTCAGTAATGCATTCTGCACCGTCGTTAACCTCGAATCTAGTGATTCCTTACGAGGTGGGTCAGCCGAATTAGAAAGCTTCAAGCTTGTTCGAGTAATACTCACCTTGCAACATGCAAACCGATCCATCACTTGACCTTGGGTTCAATGGAAATACTTGATCACCAGACTAGAGGTTGGGATCAACAAGAACAGGTGTAGCCACTTTCGGGATCATGTGCAGAACTCACAGGTGGCGGTGTCTGAACGCTTTGAAATGATTCAGTCAAGCTTAGTGCGAAGCAACTGTAGTGATGGTTAGTGTGATCAACCTACATACAGCACAACCAGGATTGAACTCCAAGTTTCGAACGCGCGTATAAACCAAATATATTCTAACCAGCTGGCAGCTGTTAACCCGAAGCAACTCTGACATACATCTCCCTCGTTGATGGGCAAGAAGTGTAACCCGATCATGAGCTCGATGCTGTTCTACGGATGCAAACCCCGGTCGCTTCGCACTGATGATTGCTATACTATTTTTACCTGCGGAGCATCGTGCGCGTATGATGTGAGCACTACGTGAACAGTGAAGTACAGAAAGGCACGGGGGAAGATCGCTTCCATTTACGTGAAGTAATTTCAGGCAAACTGTGAACGGGGCTCGGACCCGTCCTACGTGTGCGCATCCAATGTTTTGTTCGCGACCTCTTAGTCTGGCTGGAAAAAACAGCATGGTGAGCAATCTATGATTTAACCAGGGAGAATAAAGAAGCTGGCATCAATTTTGACCTGTTCGATTTGTCCGGTTTCCTGACTGAGATCCAAAATATGCTGTTTTGTCAGCCCGATATACTGAAAGATAGAGCTGTGAGACATGGGCAGTGATGGGAACATTATGTTGTGAAGGTCTTTGACTGTAATTATTCAAACTTCTTTTCAAAGGTGACAAGAACCCTGACGAAGAATTCACATTTTTCAATGGCATTGTCGTTCTTGCTACATACTTTTCTCATTAATTGTTTGCTTCGCGATGTTGAAATAGCATTCGGAAGTGTACTTACTATATGTGTATATGTTGTTTAAGCATAAGTGAAATCATCAAAAAAAAACACCAAGTGAGAGTTGAAGTTTTACAAACCAAAGTGAACAAAAGCAAGACTAACATCCCGCGGGTTGATTCAATGCGAATTGTGTGAAATATTCATAACAACTAAAATTATGGGCTGATACACAAAAGGTCAAGAAACTATGTGGTCACTGTTGCGAACTGGAAAACGAAGTTGATCGATAATCACCCACTCATAATTGTCGAAAAGTGCTGACCATTTTTAAGTGTTATGATGGACAACTGAGTTGGTGCCCACAAAAATATTCTTCACACAAACAACAAATCACAACCAAGGTTTCGTAACCAACAGTGAACAGAAAAAAATCACCACCGAGATAAAGACCGGGTAGATTTCGACATGCACATCCGGAAAACTGCGCCTGTTGTCATGTGACGTTTTCGGTTAGGACGACAACATTGCGTTAACATGATCCACACATTGTATACTGACAACACTGTGAAAAAATCTACGGATATCAGAGGATGCAATCGTTATTGACGAGGAACCAAAAAATCATTCAATGATGACAGTAACAGTCACGTAACGCCTTCAAAGGATCACACAAGCAATATGAGTGCGAACAGGTAAAATAGCTGTATTTCACAAGTACATACGACTTGATACCGGGCATCAGAACATCACAGAAGAGTACCTGGACGAACTTAAACAACGAACGGTTTATTTGCCTGCAGATGAGAGTTGAAATGTAATGTGAAATGCATTTGAAAATCGTGGAGTACGAATGAAATCAATCAATGAAAGACACACGGGTTTTAATCAACAATGGATGCACCATGACGTACGGCGACCCATAATGCAATGAGGCGGATATCTGAAGGCATATACGGATCAATCCCGTTGAACACAGTGTACATGAACAAAATGGTTTTGTTGAAGTATCCAAGCAAAAGTAGTGGGGCCGTAGGCAAAGAGGTCCTCACCACACCGATGGCATTTAGTATTCTCGTCAACAACCAGTTTAACAGATTTCTGGCAGATTGAGTTCTGCGCAGAAACAATGGAACACCGGGTTGATAGGCCGTGAAGCATGTAGCTAGTCGCGCTGTGGGACAAGACGTTGTGGAAGGCACGTTTTAGAAAACTGTCCAGCTGATGGAGCTGAATGTGACCAGGGATAATAGACAAAACCTGTAAGGAATGTACAAAACAAACGGAGTATTATCGGTGGGAAGTGTGGTGCAAGATTGTAGAAAGCAAAATAATACAATTTGAACGACAATATCGCGCGCGTGTTTCTGATTGTTGCTGCATCCGTTGCCAACTATGTAGATTACAGCTGGAAGAAAAACGAGAATAGAAAGCGAAACCAATACACGCTCAAACAAATGAAGGCAACGATACATAAACATGAAACATTGGGCCAACTGAAAGGGACAACTAGCGGACACCAACTGTAATATGAATAAAATTCAAGTGTGCGACTAGTGCAAAATAAATAAACCAGCGGACAATTGTACAAGTGAAAGGATATGAAAATACTGTTATTCTCAAGACGTAATTATGAAGTATTGAGAATGCACGAATAAAAGGGAGCAATCTACGAGGATTCTGGAAAAATCAAACCTGACGGTTACTATGAGTAACAAGTTAGTGAAAGCTGTAAGCAAGCTGCTTCGAAGAAGACTTTTTTCCAACACTAACAGTTCGATTGTTTATTTGCAAGATGTAGACAACCTCCTGTTTGACATTTTGGTTTAGAAAAGTGTTTGTAATAATTAGGTCCTATCGTTTTCTTTTCTAGTCTTAAGGCTTGGCTTTCTCTCTCTGTAAGGTTGAATTTACACTTGACTACCGGAATGGACCAGTAATATATCCCTGTTTATGATGCAAAAACACATGCTGCGGTTGAAAGGTATTTTTGTTGCACAGTTTTATCACTGATAAACAATATCCTGGTCTAAAAACATTGAACAGTGAGACGCTACATCTTTATTATTTGTCTAAAACTCAAATGGGGGACCACAAACAACACACGGCTCATAAAACTCAAACCAAATAGTTGACATTCTAACGACTGTTCATTAAAACCAAGTTGTTCACACATTGAAAGATATGCTGGAACTGATCATTTAGACATGCAACAGGCAAGTTGTACCCTGCTGATATGAATTCTCTA
Organism: Paragonimus kellicotti; assembly: GCA_014220965.1. Classification (NCBI taxonomy): domain Eukaryota; kingdom Metazoa; phylum Platyhelminthes; class Trematoda; order Plagiorchiida; family Troglotrematidae; genus Paragonimus; species Paragonimus kellicotti. The sequence continues at coordinate 19,202 of LOND01000710.1, read as the reverse complement.
TTTGTAAACGGGTCTTCATACATGAAAACTTCATTTGTGGCTATATACTGTTCATTTTTAAAAGTTCGTAAAGCTATCGTTACCAGTTGAAATGTTCGGCTTTGTTACACATACAGGACGTCAAGCTTTGTGCACAAAAGCGTTCAGCAAATAAAAGGCGTAACCATGGTCAGCCCAATCGATTGTTTTGGTTGGTACGCTCATGGTTATGCACCTGAAATGCCTATCTCATTAACTTTGGATGATCTGAAGCTATACAGATGGTCAGTTGAAGAAAGTCTCCCGAATGTAAAAAGCATGAAGTAAAAAGTGACATGAGAAAAAGTTCTCCAGGCCCTATGGTTACTATGGCTTCCCGTTATCCGCATGACACCTCCGAAGGTCAAGTTGGTCACATAATTGCTCTCCATTTCAGAAACGTTTGAAACAACTGTGACAAACTGCTTTTGATTTTGCTCGCTTGAGAACCATGATGATAATAATAGGTTATGTAATTGATCCAACTATGAGTAACTGAAAATAGACTATTCATCAAACCACCCTTTACCCCGGATGAAGTCATGAGGTTATTCGGAACGTTAAACCCAAATCACTCTAATAACTAGTTTCAACAGTTTGGTGCATATAAATGGCTTGCCTCCAAAAATGTTGTCTGTTCCCATCATCCTCTTCATTCCAACCCCTTATAAATGTATATGACCGCATACACATGGATCTACACATCCTCAAATGAGTCATGTTTCAAACATATGCACGTACCTTTGTATACGGTTCATCCGTTCTGGCTGCTGAATGTGCAATTATGTCAATGCCGAATAGTCACTTCTAAAAGTGTACACATCAATATCTTAGCTTGATTTGAGTACGAACGGAGGAAAGGTTTACCTGTCAGGTATGTTTTTATAAGAAGTCAACCCGACGAATCCATTGAAAGTTTAGTGGACCATAAGCCATGAAATTTGAGGTTCCTTCCCATTGCATATAAAAGTCACCAGTTTACATGCTGTTTTACAAAGAGTCAAGAGTACAAGCTGATAACAGACTACCAGGTGAGCAGACACTGCTATGCAAAACTTCGTGCCAATAGTATTCAGCAGTATTTACTTAGAAAACGGAACAGTCCATTAAAAAAGCATATTGTGGAAATGTCCATATCAAACGTCTATATTTAACTTTCAATCATAGGGGATATTTTGATGAATACACTTAACGGGAGGACTAACGCTACAGTTGAATGCGTCTACGGTATAGGAAAGCTCGGTTTGTTCCCATAAACCACAAGGTTTGAGTGAAGAAGACAGTAGGCTGATGTTGAACGATTTATATCTGGAAAAATTTCGTTACGTCCTTACTATTTATATATCAGCATGAGAAAGCGAACAATGTGCCAGAGAAAGCCAACTGTCAGAGTTTATAATCAGTCACTACAATGGTAGCGACAACAGTTGTTGCTAAACTCACAATACGGGTTTGAACTTTCGGATGGCAACAGCTTCGGCATAGCGCAGTGTTCGCCTGTGTGACGTTGAGTAGATAACGCGAAATGCCGTTGTGGGATCGCATTGGTGTTGCGTCATTAGAATATGACGTGCAATGGATGATGCAGGCTCCTTGTTTCTATGCGCGGCTGTGACGTCATGTGTTTGCGTGACCTGTTTCTTGACCCACTTCGGGATGTGCTCCATGACCCTGGTTCGCAACTGGCGCTCAGTCCTGCCTATGTAGGATGCTCCGCATCTACATTGATATTCATAGATAACGTTGGATTTGGCTGACTCGGGTACCGGTTGTTTCACACAGGGCTTTGGAATCCGGAATGTTCTGAACAGAATCACTGGGAACTGCATTGTATGTTCTCGCGATAGAAGTGACCAGATGATGGTGAATTAATTGGCATACGTCCGGATGTAAATCGCACAATATCAATCCATTGTCTTCTTTATACACATTCTTGACGGAAAAAGAATGTTTCAACCACAAGGTTGTCTCCAGCTCAGGCCAAAACGAAAATCCTACATTTTCCATTGGTCACTGTATCTAACAGCTGTTAGATACTGCGGAAAAAGAAGTACATGCCGAAGCGACTGAGAATCATTAGCAAACCCAGTGGGGAGTGACATTCAGCGGGGACGAAATGCCACATCGCAAAGCACTTATCGACCACAGATCACAATCTCAGCATTGCGTCATCGTTTGCTGTGTGGATCGATGTTCACAACCTTTGAGATAATACCATACGTCATTGATCAGCTGCTGGCAGCCTGCGCCATGTATACACAAATGACTGACTGTGAATCTTTGCTTGCCATAGATCCCCACTCACGAACAAGACGGAGTTGTACCGCATTTCATTTAAGGGCTGTTTACAATGACATGCAAGAGAGTATAGTTTCATCTTCGGGCCGAAGCAATTGTTGTTTGCTTTTCAGTTTCATGCAAGTCACATGTTTACGGCCGATAACAGTGTGTGAAATGAAATCACATCGCACTAGATGTCATCTGAGCATCCAACTCAAATATGCCTAAATTGATCAGTGAAGTGCCAGCTTCAGGTAACGAGCAAAAACACAAAAACAAACAATGACTGACTACCAGTGTGTAAAGAACGTAAGGCCTGATACAACTGCACATAAACAAAGAGAACGAAATACTATAGTGTGATTGGTAAGTAACGTATGCGTGGGTTCATCTACAGTTACCAACACCGCCTACAAACGATCACACACGTAGTTGATTTGTTTCGTAACAAAACACGACAAACTGAACGCAATCGAATTTCTTCATCAGGAAAGGTGCATACATTAACGTAAAAAAGAAAGATAGCCAGAACCTCGTTTGTAACCGATTCCAAAAGAAGTAGTGTTAAGTTAGCCACTTGGACAAAACAATGGGCGGAGTGATTTCCATAGTTGAGTCCAGACACAGTTACACATGCACATTTGACATAACAGGAAAATGCAAATGTTCAGAGACCGTTAGCACCGGCTAGTGTGCCCAGACTTCGGCAGTGTTCGCATAGGCGATCGTTTCTGAATAACAGTCATTCTTCGATTACCCGATTCTAACACGAATTAGCCGTATTTATCACACCTTCGCCCGATTAGGCACCATAGTCTGAATACCGTACACAGTCGGATAAAAAAATGAATCAGTGTGAATTCGACTTGATAAGGCGTGTTTTCGTTTCCAGACGACTTAAACTCCGATGAAAGGCGGCATCAGCTTGAAATATCCAGTAACTCTAGACGTAAAATACCGACACTAAATTTCCTCTTAGCAGACCCTTGCAACTAAAGCCGTTGGCAGTGTGATTCAGAAAGACTAACCCATGCCAACTGACCAGATAGTATTAGTATGAGGACTGGAACGCTGTCACTTTCCATAGTGAGAGCGCCCATTCCAACACATCCTTGAGAACTTCATATGAACAATCCTTCAGCTAACGTTCTTGGTGAAGTCGTGACTCATCAGATAACCTTTTACATCTCAATCGATCCGCAAATCTTAACAGTTGACGGCCGATAAAGACGTGCTGCGTCGAGTGAGATAGTGACTAGATTAATCAGTTATATTGAGCAAGGGGCATGTGATCCATCGGTACCGAGAAATAAACAACGAATGGTTTAATTCATTCTCGGTGAATGGATATTCAGGCAGCGCAAATGTAAACGTTCATCAATGTATAAACGCGAGCCATTTCCTTTCCACATCAGGTCTGAGCCAGCTAATGAATGTTAGCTGCTTCTGTCGATTTTCGTCTCACTGCATGCCGTCAATCAACCAACTCTCCAAGTATGAAGGTTAGAAGAAGTGTACAGTGTACACCAACAATGAACAATATGAACACAAGAACTAACGAGGATCACGTTTTTCCGTGGAGTTTTGAAAATTAGTTCAATTTAGATTGCACTTCTCGTATACTGAACTGAAACACCATATATACTGGCCACATGGCTGGAACAAAAACATGGCTAAGAAGCAATCAAGACTATCTGGATAATCGGACTGCGGTGGTGCAATAAGCAAACATTCATTCACAATCATTCGTGTGTAATGGTTAGGTTGGCCGGCCATCCTGCTAACTCCAATTGACTGAGCATCAGTAGACAAAAATAGTGCTGAGAAAGTTAAACCGAGTAATTGATAGCAATTTAGCAAGAAAGTGCTGGTCGGGTGGTTATCGATCAGAGCTGACAGGATAATTTATTGCATCTCCTGGTGAGGCAGTCAGACAAACTGGAGAATGCTCACAAGCGAATGTGCTGAGGGTTTAGATGTGACGATCTGACCGAGCCAAATGTGTGTTCAGTAACGTAGTTGCCAACATGCTCACTTCAGAGGCAAATGGAACGGAGTTCAACTACTGGTCACCGCAAACATATGCATTAGTACCGAACTTGAACAAGATCTGACCCAAAGCTCTTTTTTGAAAAGGCTGACTGGAAGACCTGTGTGATTTGGCTCATCGGCATGCCACGTCCAGCTGAGTTGCAAACGTTAGAATGCGTGAACGAACAGTCCATGGTTATTGTTTGTTGAAACGACGTCTTCCAAGAGCTGGCAAATACTATCAGTTGAAAGCTACTTCATTATCGCCATCACCATCATTAACAGCAGCAGCAGGAACATTAGCAACGGCTACAAAGACAGCAATGTATCAACGGTTAGTGCTAACGCTTAACTATCATACAACCATGAAGAAAAAAGCAGGCTGAAGTCAAATATAACTAGCCGATGGGATTCAGAATCGTCGGGCATACAGAGAGTAAATTGTGAGTGATAATGCGAAACCACAAAAAAAATTGACGACAGAAATGAGCATCAAAGCAAACACAGGGAAAAGAAAAAAATCAGTAGCGCTGTCCAGTGACAATGACTAACTTTGCAGTGCGTAAGAGATCAGTCGAGCGAAGAAAGCACGATCAGAAATCCCACAGAAATTCCTAATAATCATACTTCGACAGTCAGTCAAATGTTTTTTCCAACTACCCATTACATTGGCTTTTAACTAGTTATGTCCCGAATGTCACAAAACATCTCGACTGTTATGAACTACCGATGTCGCCGAAGAATTAATCGCGCGTGACAGGAACGCCTCAACATGGTTCGTCAGTGTGTTTTCGGGACAAGCAGATTGTGGTCAACGATCAACTCAACAAGTTCGTTGGCTCGGACACGTCTTACGTATACTAACTCATCGTTTGTTATTCCACTTCCTGCTTGCATGCGCTCGGCCAGGCTGGAAACGACAATTTGGTGGTCAGTGTACGGTGTGGGTTCCAAGCATGAAAGATATTACGTCAACAATTACTTTAGTAGGTTGTGTATTGGGTTGCCAGTGTTGTCAAACATTCAAAAACCGAGGTCAGTGGTGTCAGTGTTACAGGTCTCGCTAACTTTAACGAATTCTCCACTTTACACGCTCATTCGTATCCAATACATTTGGCATCAAAACCAGATGGTCATAAATATGCTAAAGAAGAATCGAGAATTCATAATCTCGGAATTTGTGGGCAATTAGCGATTTCGGTTATCGGTAACGTTTTCTTCTAGACAAAAAAGCTTTGTTAGATCAGACGAGCCAGTTACAAACCTAGTGGTATCAAAAGCAAGCGAGACGCAAACAACTAAATCAGTCGGAACATAAGAGGTCATGAGGTCAACACACAGGTCGAAGTGTTATGAGGCACGTCAAGAACAAGACAGAAGTGAAATCGACACAATCGATTTGATCAAAGAGTTAATCGATTTTGAGGAATGCAAAGGAGGGATCACAATGAAAATCAGCTGAAATCTTCAGTGCACCCAGTAATCAATACAAGTAAGTTTTATCTAGCAAAAACAGACTGTCATGTATCAGAGTTCGGTGCCTCCAATTCTACTCACAGTGCACTTGGTCATCGCAATATCGGTGGCCTCTGCTCCTAAGCGCTTCTGCGTAGTTGTAAACCCATATCTAGTTACCTCTACATTTTTCACATCAATTTCATAATCTGCGTCTAACGTGTGACCAATGAATGCAGAATGCCTGATTATGGCCTGGCATGCCACTTAAGTCCTGGGTGTCAGATAATTAACTGCCAAATTTGTGCTTAACTGACGCGACAAAGTTGATATTGACTTTAAACCACATCCACGGGCAGTCAAGTGATACACATCGTAAAACCAGACAAGTCTTGCATATTACCTGGAAAATAGGCTAAAGGCTACTCAACATGGAGAGTTCCAAACGTGTAACATGCTGAACGAGAGTACGTTTTCAGGGTGACCGGAGTTCTAGTCCCGGCAGTGGCAAGGATATGCACTACTGACGAGCTCTAATGAGAGCGAAACTCGAGTCTAGTGCTTCTTTTCGAAAGGGGCCGACTGGAAAGTCTATGGGAATGCGACAGCTGCGATCAATTGTGGGTGATGTTCAACTTGAAATAAACACAGAGGTTTATTGAAGCGCAGATTTTGGAAAGCAGTGCAGAGGGGTGGATTGCGGGCTGAATTCGTTTTAATAAAACCCTGGAGATATCGATGCAAATCAACAAAGATTTGGTTGGACCAAATACTACTGATAAGATCAAGAAATGGTAGTAGATAAAAGAAGAAACCCAGACCCTGACTGAATTGAGAGAGCAAGTGCTCCTTCAGGGTTGTACGTAATCAAATAACAGGAATGTCAGTGAAGAGAGTGGATATCGAAGAGTAATCTCCGCTGTTTAACGACACATTCCACTTTTAGTCCAACAGACAGACGGCATAATAGAAAACAGTGACTATTGACACAGTTCAAGATTGATTATGAAAAGTGAAAGGGTTGGAGTTGCTTTTCTGTTTGTTAATGCTAAGATACTTTAGCGTGTGAAATAAGCTGGTACAGGTAAGTTAGAAGTTGGAAAAGGCCCAAATGAAAAAACACAGGGCAGGCAGAATAGTAACAAAATACTCACCTTTGGGAAATCTAACGGAACATTCGGACAGTTCATTATATCCAAGGCTAACTGTCCGTACTGTTCATCCGAGCCCCTGAATGACATAATAAAAGAAAACGGCAATAGAAGAAAATAAAACGATTGTCATGACAGTCGGAGGTATCTAGTACACTCCAGAAAGCAGTCAATGTTAACCGACAGTATAATGTCTGAACGGAGAAAGGCACACTGCACTGTGGACCCGTTGTCTATTCGTCTGCAATCTTGACAGTTTTCTTTGCAAGGTTGTTAGCTGACACAACTCTGAACGATGACAAACAATCTTCTTACTGAATCTCTTGTTCCGAGTAATTTCTACATTCGTAGGCTCCGGCCGAAAATATCAAAAGCAACAGAATTCTCACACTTTTTCGACTGTGGTAATACATTCAACAAACTAAACAGTAGCTGCTTGCAGTAATGTCATGCGGTGTGAACCCCAAGAACCCCACGTGCCTCTACGACTAGTTTATGAATTATCGTCAGTGTGCATGTTGAACGGCTAAACGTCTACACTGACCCAAAGCAACGCTGGCATCACGCAAAGTACTATTCATTCGACATTTCTCAGTTCACCTAACATTTCACTCATGACTTCATTAACGAATACATTCTTCACAAAATATACAGATACATTGCTTTAGTAAGTATATCAAGCCATTTGAGATCAGATCGAGATTCACATACCATATTAGGGAGCATGTTCCACTCGGTCTTTGTCATGGTATTCACCATCTACTCCTATCGCCTTATTACTTAAGGGCTACCGGTTCACTAATTTCATCAACACTTTTCATACAAACGGAACGCAATCTCTCTGTTGGGATTATGCTAAGCACTTATATAAAGTGTTTTATATATAATCTTTCTGTAATTATTGGCGTTAGGAGTAATCACATACTTTGCACAACTCAGGTGGGTCTCATGAATCAAATGGAACACACACTAAGGACTGGCACCTCTCACTCCAATGAGTTGTTATCTACCACCCCGATTAAACCCATATAAATGTATTTTATTTACCCCAATGATGAAACACCGGAAACAAGCTTGCTTGCTACGGATTTGTTGTTTGAAACAGACCACTTTACAAACTGGATTGCACAGCCGATGAAGTTTTGTGCCCAGTGCATGGTTAGATTACTCTACTACCTTGACCTGCGCAGCTACACTGTCTACAGTCCAACGAGCGTCTCAGAAAACCATATTGTGAAATCTCCAATGAGCCGTTAGTCATGATCAGATGATCTCTGACAAACAACAAAAAGAAGCCAGTGCAAACAACAGCGTGCTTTGAGTCGAAGTGAGCAGCAATCTTTAACAAGATGACGCCATCCGTAGGTTTGACAACACGGTCAATTTGCGTTCAAGGTTGGCTATCGCAGGGACGTACTACCGCCCTTTGTGTTGAAAAGCGGAACTCGATATATAGAGTAGGTGTGACGCACATATTTGTTATGGACTGTCACAATTATCAATAAATGGCGCTCGGATCTCAACTATACATCCCAATCACCTCTTCACTCGAGTAAGTCGACCAGGTTGTGCGTTCACATCAACAGGCATCGTGATGTACGAGAGTTTAGCTTATCACAGGGGACTAAACAAAGTATAGTGGAAGACAGTACCGACAGCAACTGAATTACTGTCTGTCGAGACCCATGTAGCTATGACAAACGAAAAAAGCAAAAGCAGTGAGATATGATAATTCGGTGATCCATATTCTCAGGTCAATGGCGTAGTGGTGAGCACAGTTGCCTCGAGCAAACGTGCCCAGGACTTTAATCCCAACCTTGGCAAGTGTAGAACAAGTCGGGTTCATAGCAAGATGTGTATTCACTACACCACACAAAGTCTCATCTAGTCTGTTATGGACACTGGTTATATAGGTCAATGTCAAACAACCTGATTGGTCAATGCAGATATGGCGTACACGATTGGCTGCACTCCACCACAGCAAGCATTTGCACTATTGACGAGCTGTAACAAGAGCGCAACTCCAGTCTGATGCTTGTTTATGAAAGAGGCTGAATGGAGATTCTATGAACATGGGAAAGCTGAGATCAAATGTGAGTGGTGTTCAGGTTAAACAAGCGACATCCTTCTGGGTCCGTGTCAATTAAAAATTTGACCTTCGTGTGTTTACGAGAATGGTGCGCATTTTCGACTCGTAATCAGTCTTGTTCAGAATCACCGCACCGAATCCTTTGTCTGGCTGTAGAAAAATTACTTCCTTCATTTCTCGCAGTTGTTTAAAAACCTGATAGTATTCGGACGTTAAGCAGCATTGCAAGCGCAAAGAGGAGGTCGTGAAGGGGCGAAAACTGTCCGCTAGTTTTGAGTGAAACCGTCCTTCATTTTCATAAGATGTTGAAGAGAGGTATCTAAGCTGACAGTGATTCTCAAATTGCACCTGATTTCGTAATCCGTAGGCTCGCTTAGGAGGAATTATGAAATTCGGCCCAAGGGTTAGGACCTTTGGTTGCTCTCATGTGAACTGATTTGAAAACATGTTTTGCGCGTGCTTTAAATCATCCGCAGGGAGCACGCGACTGCTATCCGAACGAGACGAACTGTTTTGAAGAACATGTAATTTTAGGAGTAGTATTCTGTGGGATGTTTCCCATGAAGTTCCTAAACTTTGTACAGCATATCAATGAAAAGTTAGTAAACAATGAAACAAAACGTCGTGAAGCCTCCAGCTATTTACTCTGCAGTAATTGTGATGCCTCAATATGCGAATTCGTCGACCTGACAAGGTTAATGATATTCTGTCTCAATAATAGGCGACGGAATATCGACGGAAGTCGACCAGAGATGATGAAACCCAATGGTTGTGCGTTCTGGTATTGTTTTATACGGCAAAGTCGCTAGGTGACCCAATGATCAAGCAGTAGAAGCTGGGAGTCCTAGCTTGGGAAATTTGAAACACTGGGTTTTCTTGATCCACATTGTTGGGGAAAGTCTATTTTCCCCAAAAAGGGTTTATTTTTCGAGCTATCTTCGAAAAATAAATTGTGATTTTGAATTTCATCTTTTCGCGCCACAACGTGCCAAAACTCAATTTTGGCGCACGTTCTCCGGCGTCTCTGATTGGCCCATCCCACTTTTAATGCATCAATTAACGTGGGATTCTTCAAGGCTGTTCAGAGACTATATATATGCAGACGCTGGTCTGCAATGTTACCTTTGGTTAGAGAGCAAATACATTCTCGACTGAAGGTCAAGGTCTTCTGTGTTCTTCTGGGGTTTTGGTTATCGTTACGCTCGGTGCTACGTGTTCGTGTTTCGTATAGTCGTGCGCTAGACATTTATCGTTATCGTTGACCAGCGGGTCATAACAACATCATCAACAACGATGTGTTCAGTTCTCTTTGTGTAAGGCTTCCTTTAACCGGCACAAGTAATAAAGAACATGTCGGCGAATTCTCAAATGATGTATTCTATCGAAATCAACTCTCCATTTACAGATGTTCCAACTGGAGAAAGTTGATTTTCTGTGTGATTTTATTTCCACTTGAAATTTATCTTTGTGTGTCTCTCCTGAATATCCCACGGAGCCTATACTTTTGTACACAGAGAATATCCGCTTTGATTTTGAGAGATTGTGTGACAAACAGATTGATGGTATGACGATGGATAACCAAAGCTGGTAGAAATATTTCTGCTTTGACATGGCCTTTTGCACCTACTAAATGCAAAGTGTTGTTGAAATATTGGCAGGAACTCTGTGTCTGCTCTCATTCTTTGTGTGGTGAGCCGTTGGAAGTAGTCTAGAATTTCCTGTACTTTCGGAGATGTATCGACGCTGGTGGAATGTCTAATGAGATCATAAATTGCACAGCAAAGGCTCAGATTGCGTCTGTGGCATCGGCATGATCTCAGTCTTTCTATGGAAGGCCGGTTGTATAGTGCCACCATTAGAGCAATCCTGTTATACGGCTTCGAAACCTGGTCCATTCGTGCGAGAAATATTCATATTCATGAGGTATCCGTTTTCTACCATCGATGTCTGTGAAGCATTACCAGCGTGTGATGGGAGCACCGTGTCAGCAATGACGAATTTCGTCGACGTGCCTTCCGGATGGATAAACTCCGTCGATCCTCGGGCATTTTGATCTCATCTCACAGGCTTCTTTGCTCGGCTACATCTTACGAATGCCAACTAATCGTCTGCTGTATCGTTTCTTTTTTGATATTGGTGGGTTAGGATGGGAAGCGGCAGTCTGGTGGTCAGTGCTTGACTTGTTTTCGAGGAATTTATTCAGTTGGGCGCTTTCGGCTTTTTGGCAGGGTGTAAATGACACTGAACACCTTTGCTTGAGGACGCTGTCTGATATGGCGACGAACGGAAGTTAATAGCGTTGATGTTTGCGAGTTTCTGTGTACATCGTTATAACTTTTCCTTCCTCATCCCTTCACTTTTTTCTCCTTCTCCACCTCATACATTACTTTTCTTCTTATATTGTGGCACATTTGCCACTCCTTGTGGTTTTTTACGTGTTAAATATAGCAGTCTATCTTTTTGCACTTGTACATGTATTACTCTGTTTGGCCTTAACTTGCTACGAATATCAACAGGTTTCTCAGGTTATCTGTTTGTGACTAACACCTTCCTTATTATTGCCTCCTCGTATAAGTAATCGTCAGTGCAGATCTGCCGGGCTATGTGAAATCATGTTTGTACGATACCTCGTTTGTGTGCAATTGGCACGACCGAGGAAAATTACAAATACTGACCGCTCCAAATGGTCTTGCTCTTCATTGAGCGTTATACTGAACCGTCGTGTCGCTTGGTCAGTAAGTGTCTAGAAGGGATAAACCATCATTCGAATCCTCCTCGTGAGAAATTATAAGATTTTGGATGGAATTCAAGTGGTCATCAAGTGTTAGAAAATGAATATCAATGGGAAAAATTAAAGTACCATTTACCTATCGCTGTTAAAAACTTGTGCCAACACTAAAACCAGACATTTGCATTTCGATCGCATCTAGAAATATTTC
>LOND01000709.1:77680-89522 GCA_014220965.1 Paragonimus kellicotti | reverse complement strand
CCGGAAGAGACCACTTAGTCTGCCCAAGTTTGCCTGGTTGATTTTTTACAGCACCATTTTACTGCCTTTGCCTGTTCACGTCAATCACCCTGTTGATCTTATCGTTGTAGATGCTTTTCACAGTGTCAGTTTTTGTAACTTTCTCACCATTGTCTTTCCGTGTTGACGGCGATTCCGTCGACTTCGTGTGCCAATTTGATTATGCGGCTGTATATTTCATGTTACATTGCCTAAGCATTTCGGAGGCTATGTTTCTCAACTATGCTTACTGTTACCTAGATTCCATTGCTTGAAACCGCGCTATTAATGTAAAGCTAATTGAATGTAAATGTCTTTTATGCTCGATGGTTCTGCCCGATCTTTTGGCACTTCTAGTTTCTCATGGGCCTTCTCGGTGACTGTCATTCGGACAGCTCATGGAAGATTGTTCGTTTGGATCCAAACAACCAGACTGCTCTACTTCGGTTTTTCTGCGAGACAATACAGAGTAGATGATGTGTGAATAGATCAGGATCTCTATCAGTCTTAAAGGTTGATTGTTCCATATAGCTTCCTTATGCCTTCCAGATTCAGAATCAGTGTTACAAACCTATAATATGTTGTGGTGTCATGGTTGTACACAAACCGGGCGTTAATAGGGTTGAGAGACTTTCAAGGTCTACCATAGCCTCTAACTGACCAGCCTGGAGTTGCTACGTATTGGTGAAGATTCAACCACATGAAGTTTGTTCGGAGGTACACTTTTTTGTTGTATCAAATAAGTCCTTTCTGGTGAGGTACTAAATGCTATGTTAAAATACCGTCACAATTAATTCTCGTGGCTTTTCGTAGATGTCCAGCCGTCACTCTCTGACGTGGTAGTTCCGTCGCTCGTCTTAGCAATTCTGTACTAGCATGACAGTTTATCTTCGCAAGCAGGCCACTCCTTGACTTGTAATTCTGGGACACTTCCGGTTGCTTTGCGGTAACCCTTTCAGTCAACCTTGAACTGAGTATTTGAAGGTTATACTGACCACTGAAGAATTTTTCACATTAGAACAAATCAGATGCCCATTCTGATTACCGTGTTTGCCTCGTAGTTGTATACTTTGTTTTTTTCCCTACTGGATCAAACCGGCTTATCAGTTCGGTGTGCAGTTGGACCATAGTCCATAGCCTGAGACAACCGGTTTTCAAAGTCCAATCTGTTAACCCGTTCAGTAGTTGATTACAGGCACGTGTCTTGTTGATTCACGTAAATTGAGCGTACCTCGCAATTGATCACAGCTATCGCATTCCCATATAATTTTTGGAGAGGGGCTGACGAAAAAGTTTATAGGAGTGCGACAGCTGTGATCACTTGCGAGTTTATATAAGTCAAAATTCTCCATCACTCACCAGTAAACTCAGATGATTGGAGCTTTTGTGAACATAGTAAGAAGATGAATTTCGTACTGGGGATATGGAAGGTGACGGGGAAGTCGAACGAAGGATGGTACCAGTGAAAGAGAAACAGATGTATCTGGAGTGGTTGGTAAGCCGCGTACCCAGCACTGCATGCAGTGTGCGACAATTTTTCATTTCCGGAATGGATGCTCACCGAAGGCTTGAAAACTCCAACCACCTGGTGTCTTGGTTTAACTGTTGGAAATGCCTTAGTTCGCCACTTCAGTTTTCCATCTGGTTCAAGTGCGCCAACCGCTGAGATGATCCAATCGACTGGTTACATACACTAGTGTGCTTTGTTGACCTTGGCACACCTGATGTGTCTCACGTCATGTTTTGTTGCTTTACTGCATACCCAAATGTTGTGATGAGGTGCGTAGGTTCGGCTAGATATCGCGTGCGAACCTGTTGATAATACATGTTTGCGTACGGAAAAATTGTAGTCAACATAGTTGTTTGCCCTGAAGAAGAGGAGAAACGTCAAAAATTACTGACTCCCATTATCAGAAGGGATACATAATTTTGCAGTCAATTCTCAGTAGGATTGTGCTTTTCCCGTCAAGAACTCATCCTACTCCCTCAAACATGTTTTGGACAGCACTAATCATCCTGTATATCTTGACACCAGGGTTCACGGCAATCACCATATATATGATGCATGGGCTTAAGTTTAGTTGCAATCCGTGGACTGTGGTACGAGTTGCGTTTACTCGCTCCAGAATAATCTGATGTAACCAACTGGTCATTCCTGTGCTACGTTTGCTATATAAATGTAACTGGAATAAGACAGGAAGAAAACGCAAATAATTCTGATGTTCTGCAAAGTAACATTGACATTTTATTCATAGCGGAAAACACGCTTATCCCATGTTTTTGGGCCACGTAATTTGCCAAGTTGGGATACGGAGCCGCCGAGTAAATGGTATGCGTGATTTCCGTATCACAAGAGGAATGGGCCAGTATATCAGGAGTGAATAGTTCTTGAAGTTCATGTGGTCAGGTCATACCTATATTAGATACCTCACGTGAAACAATGCGATTGAATGCTACACAACACTCTTGGATATCTAATTTTGACATATTCGTCCGTCGGAGTTATCTATGACGATAGTTGCATGGAACCTCTGTTAATGAGCACAGTAAGGCTGCAGTATCCTGAAGGAAGGGCGGTTTCAGAAAGAGGGAAGGACGGATGTTCAGTGAACTGTTTCCTAGGAATAGTATTCATCCTGTCATTTGATTGAGGTGCTCATTTTATACGGTCAAAAACAGCTACATCAGTAACGAAGGTTGCGCTGTCTTTAAAATAAGAAGTCGAGTTTAAGATATGAGTGGTCCCGGGGAATGTGGTTTCCTGTCATTCCTCCGAGGTTCTTGTTTCTCCATCTACTATTCATCACAACTACAGTGCTGTCCCGCTTGCATCTGTCAGAGTGCATAGGGGGACACGACTAGAGAATGTGAGACAACCCTACCGGATCGGCATTCAGCCTCCTACCCTGTCTTCGGGTAACCACATAACTGACGAGTTTTCGTGGGCACCATGATCCCCAATGGGTTCCGTAGCTAGTCGTGCTGTGTGGTCGTCGTTCAAGAATATCGCAAGCAGATACCACGGTGTATGCACGTTTGGTTAGTTAACTGCACTACTACTCTCCACAACTGGCCTGAGTGTGACATTAAGGCGATAAATGATCACGTATGGTCTATTGTAGAATTTGACTTCTCGATTCGAGATCTTCATTTAGAAGCGTACGAAGTGGAACATGGGGCATCCCGAAGCCGCCGGAATAAATATCCGGATAAAAGGAAAAGTTGGACGTGATTTCAGGTCGTTTTTAATGTTCATCTACGTTGCCTGACTTAGAAACTTGACCGTTCTTCAATGGACGGTGGTGGGAATCTGGCCTTCGTTTTCCCAGAGATAGAGAGAGGGTATATATATATATATAATTATATATATATATATAATATATAATATATATATATATATATATATATAGTCCTTCTGGTTCACAGTTACAAAGTGATACGTACGAAGAATAATGACACGGGATGGGGAATGTCAAAGTTCGGGGAAGGGTCGGTCGAAAATGGCTGTTGCGCTGGTAGGATTCTTTTATTTATGTTATTTAGTCTTCGGTGCGTTTCTTCTCTGTTACAACGGGTTTCCCTACCTTGAACACTTGAGAGAAAAGTAGGGTAGGTTTGTCCAGTGCTGTACGATAGGTAACTAGGAGTTGTCTCTTCACGCACCATGTTCGGATAGTCTGGAAAAGAGAAAACCCAGTGAAGTATCCGCACTACATGCGAAAAGGGTTAACTCACCATGTCAACGTATCCGGTTGACTAACAATGATTTTGTAGCCAACGACTCCATGGTCGTTGCAATTTTCAGTGTTGCTGCCTTTGGTTTCCTCTTTTTCTTGTGCTCCTGTCTAAAGTTGATAGACTCAAGAAAGAAAAGGGTTAGCATACGAATAAACCTGGTCCAGAACAACGCCGTTTGGGTTGCGGACCTGGTAACGCATCAGATAACTGCAAAGGCATGAAGGTAGAAAAAACGCTTCTTTCGTTTTCTTTTCTACACGTCAAAATCTAATAACTCAAAAAGATGAGCAGGTAGACAGTTTAAAAAAATTGTTTTTTCGGAAAATTATATCGCCAAGTCTAGATATAACATAGCTGAGAATAGTAGGTGGACAAAAACGATGAGTACGAATGTGCCTATATGTTATATTGAAAAACGTCATTTCCAAAAATAAGAAATGTTAACATATTCCGCAAAACGTACAGGTTTGCGAAGCTCCCTACCAAGACGATTATGCCTAGAGGTAGAGGGAGCAAGGGTTGTGAGAGTGTCGACGACCGCAGGGTGTTAAGGGGACGAAACGCTTATTGCTGGCCACAGTGGGTTCCACGTGAGGAACGACCCTTGTCAACAAAAGTGTAACTGATGATTCCTAGGTAAATGCTAGTTTCAGCCGGTCGACAGAAACTACCTCGCGTTTGCCATTGCGGCTAATGGTGAAGGTTTTCGTGTCTCTTGCGAGGACACGATAGGGTGCCGGTGTGCAGGGGTTGCGGTGATGGACGCAGGTCATTCGTACGTAAAACGACGTGTTACATGCACACTGTGATTGTTTCCTGGGCTGCACTGGACTTAGCTTGCTCACGTGATGCGTCAAACGATATGTAGAGCTACCGTACTCCGAAGATTCCAGAAGTACGGGATGAAATGTGGAGAGAGCTCTTCTGACGGAGACATTCGAGCTCGGGGTCAGAGACTTGTGCCGCAGCTGTGGCCCCCAAATCAATGCCGCTGTCAGCAGCACGCTAGGGTTATGGACGCGTGAAAGAGTGTCCGGCTACAGTGTTTTCGATATCTTAGATGTCGTATATCGGTCGTAAATTGAAATCTATAGCCTAGGTGCCTAACTTCCGTTAGGGAATGTCTGTCAGGCGAAGCGTTTAGGGAATTGATTAGCAGTTTATGATCAGCTTAAACCGTAAATGTCCTGCATTCTATCGAATGACGGTAATAATAAATGTATATATTTTAGATCGCAGATGCATATTTCTCTGTGACACTTCCTTGAAGAACATCTCGCCCCCTGGTGCTTGCATCTACCAAGTGCAACATTTTTGACGCACTCTAAAACCTTGCTGATTTGGATTCATTCATGTCAGGCGCTCGCACTCGATCCACTTTGGCTACGGCGACTCAAGCTGAACCTTGCACTCATGTATAATCTAGTTTATGGCAATAAATTCACTGTCAACTTCGCGATCCGCTTACAACATGGCTCAAAGTACAACCTCAGGAACAAAGAATTTACTTTGACAGCTTTTAAATCCCGCAAAATATTGCGTTCAAATTTTTTCCTAGTGAAATATTCCTACATTTGGAATAAACTTCCCACATGCAATTAGAGCCAGTAAGAATATACATCAATTCAAACGAAGCTTAGAAACCTTCCTGACATTACCGAACGTCATGTCCATTTTCAAACTCTGCCTGCATGAAGACGATAATTTTTGGAAGACGATATTTTTGAAAACGGACCTAATAACATCTGAGTGGAAACCCTGCGTCGCGTGATACAACGTCTCGTACACTTCGAGCAGATCAAAGCTATCAATTTCACCATCGGATGTATTTATCTAGATATCGAAGCTTATTACTTCATACTTAATGATAACCAACTGTGTGTGGTTATTGATCACTATGCAAAGCTGTGCACGCTAAAACTGTTCAAAAAATAAACGTGTGCTTCCCTAGTAGCACACTGGAACACTCAGCCGTTCCCTGAGTGATCTTTGAGTGTTCCTTTTGGATCACTCACCGACATGAGATAGATATACTTTCTTATGTAATTTTCGCATGAACAGTTGATACTAAAACTAACGCAAGCTGGTTTCCTATTCAAAGACCTGCTTCACTACTCACGTCGCTGGTGTCGAATTTGTTTAATTGAACAACTTCATAAAATTAGCAGGGCGTCAAATGAATAGTTTCAGTCATCTTGTTTGCTTTGTTATGTCTGAAATGAGCCGCGTAGTTGTTCGCGTGCTCACGTATACCGTTTGGCTTATCATTTGATTGGGGCATGAGTTATTGATGTATCTTGCTTATTAGCTGAGATATTCCACTTCTAATACGTACTAAAAACTTTTTTCAGGAAGTGGAATTTGCACAAGTTCAATGGAATTTCTGACATTATTTCGGATGCAATCATGGATGAATCTTTCATTTTCTGAAACAACTGTGAGTTCTCTACCAGATTGTCCGAATGAACTATTGATGTATCTTGCTTATTAGCTGAGATATTCCACTTCTAATGCGTCCTAAAACTTGGTTCATTGCAGATTTCAAGCTGAATAATAAGCTGTTGAAGATATTGACGAAGAACAGGATATTCATTATAATACGTTGGAACACTTTGCAACTGCCCGCAATCTATTTTTTTACAATAAAAATGTTTGATTACGATTGTTTTTCTCGATTGGGCATTATAAAGTGAGGATTTACTTATCAGCAGTGAACCGCAAGCTACACAGCTTCTATATCCTTAGCTTTTTGGGTGATGCAGCTGTGAAGCAATTCCGTGCGTCTGGTGTGGCCCCAGAGTCATCACCTGAAGTCATATGGGAAACACTGCAAGGACTGTTCGGGCGCACGGAGTTGGCATCCGTTTATCGCGAAAGGTTCCATGCTAGACGTCAGCAACCGTCGGAATCGGTGGATTCATTCCTTCGTGACCTGCGGGAGCTAGCACTGAAGGCATTCCCACAGTCATCCCCGGAGGAAAGAAATGGCCAGATCTGCGACCGTTTTTGCCTGGGTTTGTCTAATCAGGGGCTACGCGGAAAATTTCTGCGCAAACCGGCGGCATCGCTGCTAGAAGCAGTTGAAAAGGCTCGGGCATATGAAGCGGTGCAGGAATCAATGCCCGATACCCCTTCAGTGTCAGAACCAATTTGTTTTGCTGCCCGAAATTCCCCCCAGCCTAGTCCCCTCGCGAGAAATTGCATCTATTGTAAGAGATTTGGTTCCCGTGCGCAGAAATGTGGACACAATCCGCCTCTGGCAGTGAGCCGAGTTGCACGAGGTAGGTCACCTTTGTCGTATTCATCTGTATCTTCTATTATCTGTTCCACCAATGCTGATGCAGATAAACCATTAACTGTCAACGGTAGATTAGACAATGAGGCTATTTGTTTTTTGATCGATACTGGTGCCTCATGTAGTATTTTAAACTCGGCTGTGGCAGCCCAACTAAAATGTAAAATAGTCCGGCCTGAGTACCGCCATCAAATATTAACGGCCAACGGCACCACCTTACAGACGGGCTCGCAAGTAGTGGCCACGGTACAGCTGGCTAATTTAACAACTCGCCATCAGTTTGCCATAAGCAGTCAGCTGCCATGGGGCGCGGTTTTAGGAATGGATTTCCTACGACAGTACTGCGATAAGATTCACCCAGCCTCACAGAAAATCTGTTTTCGTTATAATGCTATGAATGTCCGAATGGCAGGCAGGACATAACGAAGTCCAGTCAGAGGACCGCCCATTTCTCCGCAAAAGTATAGGCTTTCCTATCTTCCCTCATCGCAACAAAATTTTCTGCATATTTTTCCGGAACCATCTACATCAAATAATGGCGAAATTCTTCGACTGTTCATTTTCTCCATCCTCAGATAACCGATTTCTGGCATGACCTTGCCTGTTAGGTGAGTGGCTGCCTTACTCATCCGCAGCGCCGATGCTCTATGGTCGGTCGTCAAATGAACTGCACCCCTGGTATTATGCTTTCAGCAAACGTACGTTTTCACCGCGTGCACGTTGGTATAGTGAGCCTCTCACCGCCTTCAAATGGCTCGATCTGTTCATTGATAGGTTGCCTTTTTCGAGACAGCTGTCGATTGTACCACTGTGTGTGGCCAGGGATTTTTTGGAACGTTGGATGGCATAATTGTTAGTCCAGCAGTTATGACTACAGGCCTTGGATGACATTTTCAGCCCTTATAAAAACCCTGGAATGCAAAAACATCCCCACTGCAGCTTACCGTCCGGCAGCAGACGGGATAATTGAAAGTTTTCTTTGCCACCCAAAATTACCCCATAGTTTATTTGCTAGTGCCTCGTGGGAGACCACTTCGGTTACTTCGTTTGTGGCCACGAAACATGGCTACGTGAGACTGAACACTAATGCAGCGGAAAAGGTTTTGGCTGTAAACCCAAGTTTTCAAGTAAACTCGTCTCATCCGCACTTCCAGCACCGTAGGATAATCAATATCATTTGACTTGCTTGATATCACGTGATAAGTCCGCGCCCTGCTCAGCGTAGAGGTCATCGATCGACTGTACAGGCCCAAGGTAATCGGCCTAGATACACTCATGCCCTTGTACGTATGCGTGGTGTGCGTTTACCGCTGCAACCCTCGTCTGCCGTTCCCTACCATGGTCTCCAGAAAAGAGTTGAAAACTTCCACATAAACCCACTCTGACGAACATGATGTAACCTCGGTCGACCGGTTGAACCAAGCATTTCATCAAATAATCATCGTCCGCACACCCTCCGTCAGCAAGAAACGTTCTTGTCTAGAACCCCGGTAGCAACAGAAGACGTTCCGTCTCCAAAGCCCGTGTGGGTGTTGACATATTTGTACTCCCTACTTCTGTCCCTTTCCCTACTATATATAATCTCGGTAAATAACTCTACTTTGCAAAATATGATAACATTTCCTATTTTTTGAAATGGTGTTCTACTGTAACATTCATACACTTCCGTAATTACGTTTCCATCCACCTGCTAGTCCATTCATTTCTGGGTTATTTAGTGCACAGACATTGACGTCGAGAAATTGTAATTTCTCTTCGTCTGTTTACTGGTGATCGTTTTTGCTCAACTCGACCTTATACAAACAAACACTAGCGAAAATCCCCCTTTTGTTCGGTTATACCCACACATACCACCTTCAGTTTTCAGAGGCACTAGCACATCCTTGATTCAAACTATCTTGCTCGAAAGAGTGCCTAATTGCGTGTTGGATTAATTTCACGTTAGATGTGCTCGCGAGAAGAAGAGAGAGGAAAGCAGTAAAATTCGACGCAAAATTTTCGAAGAGTTTTACGGTTTTTTATTTATTATTGGTCACACAAATACGCTGATGCGACGAAAAAGGCTCTTCCATCTTCGATGCGGGTATTTCACTGTTCTCCATATTTTCCGTTTATCCTAACACGTTGTCTGGAGACACAAAATTCCACTATCTGAAGCACTCAGTTCGGCAAGACATCGAAAACCGTACATTGCGAAATGCAGACATTCCATTTATTCTTTTCAGTCGATCACGTGAAAAATTCGGATACATAAGTAGATCGCATGGCGAAATAACAACGAAACGAATGAACGCCACATGAGTGCACTGATGGCGGGGTGAAAGGTTATCCTTCCACAGGAACAATTGATTGCGCCAGCACCCTTTGCCAACAAAGGGCTGATGCGTAACGCTTGATTAACAGTGTTTCGGAATACGCCAAAATCTTGGAGTTGAATTGCTCGCCATAACCACAAATAAAGCGGCAGGATAAATCACGTACCAAGGTGCCTGTATAGAATGTAACATATTGAACCAAGGCCTTCAATGGGCATGGGTTTGATTCGTACGGTCTATAATGGGGGTTTACTCCGATATCCTGTGCATTTCATGACTGTTATGAATACGTTAGCACTTCATTCGTTGTATTCTTTCCAGCGACCTTTGAGAGGCTTCCTAAGTAACGAGAAATTTGAACAAGCTTATTGAAAACTTCTCGCACTTCGTGAAAAAAACCTCATCACTGGACCGCAACATATTTGATTATAGTGAGATGCAGCGCATAGCTTGGACGAGATAAATAAATTGCCACATAACTGTACTCGGTACTCAGTCATTTTCTGCTCGTGGTCGCAGAAGTAACCTTTATGCGCCTCATATATTTTATTACGTTCATATACCCCTGTTCACATGAAAATAACGAACGTTCGTACGATCGGCTGGCTCCGTATAAATTGCTGAGTCCTTTCACTTCAGCAGATTGACGTCGAGAACTATTCAAGCGAAGTCCGATTTTTGAGTGTAATTATTTCATTATAGTGGACAAAATGCAATTATCTTGTCTGAATTATGGATGTAAACGTTTTCTATAGTAACCAAAAAAAGAAGAATCACTCCAGAATGACCGTTTTGTCTTTGGCACGTTCGAGTGGGGCGGCAGCACGATCACGGTTGATGCGCATCTAGCGCATAATTAGAGACAACCTGTCGTCTGTTGTGGGACAGTTTAAACCGATGTCTCATAGCCGACCCCATGCGAAGCAGCATGTTCATTTTGTTGTCAAACTGCGTGTCATCCTCAGGCGCAGTCATCGGCAGTATTTGGGCTGCCGGGCTGGTCGTAGTTCTGACGATGCGTCAGTGAAATATCACGAAGCTGAGAAAACGTTGGCAGCATGAGGAACTGTTGGCCGTGGCTTAAACAGCAGAATGAAAGGGGTCCTGGGTTTCTATCAGAGGACGCGCCAGAACCAAGACGGAAATCCAAGAATTGAAAGATCGGCGTGGGAAAGGAGTTGTTGAGGTCGTAGACGGAGATCAACTCACGGCTCAATCCTAAGCCTTAGTCTGTTCTCAGGATGAGACGCATTCTGACTCGCTCGACGTTGCTGGAGCATATTTTGTCAAAATACTGTTCAGTTTATGAAGTGTCTCGGTGAGGGACAGTATGGATTCCGGATGGTGATCCTGCACGACAAGCCTCTCTGCTTGCCAGAGAGTGACGGGTAGGAGAAAGCTGAAAGCAAAGCTATGGACATAGTGAATCCTGATTTCAGCAAGATTACGACGAAGTTCCGCATTAACCATTTGCTCACCAAGTTGATAGCGTGCGCTCTCAACTCGCACGGAATAGGCTGAAAAGCAGACTTCTTTGCTTGCATATCATTTGCTGTCACGATCAGCCAGCATTTGTCAGGTAGGCTGCCTGCTCCTAATGGTATTTGCCCAGGGTCGGTGCTCGCGCCGTTTCATTTTATTTTCATTCCCGATCCACTGGGCCGGTTGCAGTCGTCGCTGATGACCATCTCTTCAAACAGGCATGATGAAATATTGCAACAGAGCTTGGACACGATATCAGGATGGAAAATTCAATTCAGTCGTCGTCTAATTTCAGAGTGATGCTCCTCAGTGCACTTGGGGGAGGTCAGGGAATTTAGGGTAAAACATGTTAGTGGCTACTTGCTAACGCAGTGTAATGATGAACGAGAACTCGGAATGTTGGAGACTGGCACCCTAAAAACACAGGCCCACATTACGCAGACCTGTGGTAGAGCCAGGGGAGCGCTTGGGGCAGTCCGTCGATCCCTTGCTGAGGTGTGCAAGATAGCTTCTCGATTTTTTTTCTCACCTCATGTTTGTTTAACCACATGAGTGGCTTACTTCCGAGATCACTGTTTGCCACAAAGGCAGATTTTAATTTACCCGATACGTTGTTAGTTTTGCTATTTGCCCCTGTTTACGGTGTTTATTGTGACCCACAAGGACAGCGCACCTGCTGTTCTAAGTAATTATCTTTTGGATCAGCTGATGTCCGCTGCACAACAAATCAGACAAATCAACTGGACCGGGGGATTTGGGTCTTCATCAGAGGATTTTTGTAGTATTTAAATCGGAACCCGTTGTAGGTGTCTGGGGAATAGCCATCGTAATGCTCATCGCCCCGTGGCGCTTGTCACGTGAGTCGATATGTAATTCGTGGTATACATTCTTTTGAATGTCGTGGATTCAGCAGGGATTTGATTATCACACACTTAATTCGTAAGTATAGTCGTCGTGTGGCGAGTCTCCACATCTTTGACTGGCAACGTTGCCA
>LOND01000709.1:44731-57726 GCA_014220965.1 Paragonimus kellicotti | reverse complement strand
TAGAGTCCGTCCGATAAGATGGCTTCGGCAAACGTGGTCATTCTGTGAAGAATGTTTTTGACGTACCAGTCTACATCGACATCGGCTTGATGTACAGCCAATGACACAACAAATAATTCAGAAACTTTTTATCGGTTCTGCGGATGATATGTAAGTCACGTTTGAACCTACGGTATACGGTGTACAGGTGCAACTTACTGTTCCTCATTGTCTACCGTAGCCATTCGGTGGAAGAGAACGACTGCGGAAAGAGTTCGTCTGTTAACGAACATGACAAACAAATGTTACCCACTTACGTGCTTACGTACGGCATCCCGTACATGAAAGTAACACAACATTATGTCGCAGCCGAACACCACATGGGCTGCTCTCATTTGCGCAGCCATTTTATCCATGACAAACGTCTTCACCACAATGTGCTCACCCATCATTTCTCGAAACATTTCGAACAGCTTACGTAGTGAAGCATACTTCTCACTACGAACGTACCCGTACATCACGGGTCGGCCGTGTCCCATACCATCTGTTACGAGGAACTGATATAACTTCCAGCTTCGAACTGATTTGTTAAAACTAACAGTTAACCCACTAGACAAGTCGCACTCCTCTGCATACACTCCTACGCCTTTTGTACTTCGTACAACGATAATAAATCTGCAGGGTTTTCAGGGAACCATGCAACCTTACCTTATCGTACTTCAGAATCGTTTTCGACCTACGGCTCGTCCCACGAACGTAAATAACGCCCACCTTCTCCATGTACCTCTGAGGGCACTCCTGGAACTGTGAGAAGGTGCGAAATTCACGGTTTCAGCGATTTGTTCACGGGTTCGAGGTTGGGGACCCAATTCACCCGGATCCAGTCAGTTTGTCCGTTTCGATGTCAGCGGTTTTCTGTTGACCTGAAAGGCAGTCATCAGGGGTCAGCACCGCTGCCGTGGGGGGTTTCAGGAACACAGTGGTACTATCTGATATAAAACCAAAATACTAGTCTAACAACTTAAGTGAGTGAGAGCTAATAACACTTTGAAACGGTCCCTAGAAGAGCAGCTAACAACCTCTAATGGAAGGTCGTTCCAGTGGTTGATAACCCTGTAAAAGAACTGTTGCCTAAGGAAGGTTCGGGGTCGAAGCTTATGGAGCTTCTTGTTGTGACCCCTCCGACTGTTATCGACTACTGGGGTAAAGAATTGCTGCACTAGTCCTGTGCTAAAGAAAAAGTGCGTAAGGATTAAGTCACCAGAGTCACCCGGAGTCTACTCCCAGCGATATGCGTACGTTTGCTGCGTTTAGAGAGAGGCTCGTCTGCCACGTAGCAAGGCTCAGTTCTGACCAACACTTAATACGGCCAGGATCAATCTGTAATGCACTGGGATCACAAGCATTCCAGATTTTTAAATCAGCATAAAGGAGGGCGTTGCTAGAAATAAGATCAGGAAGATCGTTGATATATATTAAAAACAATAACGGACCGAGTACGGATCCTTGAGGAACTCCAGCGGAGATCGGAGAGAAGAAAGGTCCGATCCGGTTTTTACTCTGAAAGTCCTGTTGCCAAGAAAGGATGCAATCCAGCGGAGAACCTCCCTTGGATGCCATAAGCCTCTAGTTTATGTACAAGAGACCGTGTGGGACACGGTCAAAGGCTTTGGCAAAGTCGAAGAAGATAGCATCCGAGATATGGCCATTGTCTTTGGCGTCTGTCAGGCTATCCATGAAGATTAGCATATTCGTTATGCATGACCGGTCGGGAAGAAAGCCATGCTGGGTAGAGGAGAAAAGGTTATTGGAGAAGTGCCTAAGTATGGCGCGTTTTAAAAGACGTTCCATTACCTTGCACGGGATGCTGGTAAGGCTGATCGGCCGGTAACTAGCAGGGGAGTGACGATCGCCTGCCTTAAAAATAGGTGTGACAATGGCCTCTTTCCATGCCTCCGGAAGAGTGCTGGTCCGAAGTGTCTGTTTAAACAGACCATGGAGGGGCACCGCCAAACCAAGGGCCGCTTCTTTGAGGATCCGAGGATGGATCCCGTCTGGTCCCATTGCACTATAAGGATTGATCTTAAGCAAGAGATCCTGAACGTCGAGCACAGAGAATTCAGCTGTTAGGAGTGGGCATTGGAAATTTCTCCGCGGGAGAATCGGATGCCAGTTTGGCGGGACCACATTGTAAACTGCTGAATAATATTCTCTGAACGTCTCAGCAACCACCTGGGGGTTGGAGGAGGTTTCCCCGTCGGGAAGCCGCAGAGAAAGCGCCGAGGGCTTAGTTTTTCTCTGGCGGCGCATGTACTTGAAGAGAAAATTCTTATTCTCTCGGGCTACTAGTAGGATCTTTGAGGTTCTCAAACATCGCCTTGAAAGTCGCAATATAATCCATTTCCTGCAAATAAAAATTAAGAAATACATGAGAATGAAAAATAAATGTAAAAATTACTTGAACATCCTTGTGTTAACATTCTCACACGAAACCAACCAAAACAACAGCAGCCATACCGAATTTCGAAACCGATATACCCTAAGGTCGTTTTCAATTAACGGTCAGTTAAAACAAGCACACATGAGGTCATGACGCAGATTTCGATGATTTCAATTTCTGCACCAGATACCAAGCTCATTCAGCGGTTTTTGTCGGAAAAATATTTTTCCCAACTACGACAACTGAAAAAATCAAGGTCTACGACTAGCATTCAAGGAGTGCCGTTGCTGCTCTTCTGAAAAACGCTGCTGCATCCGCCATCTCGAGGGTGTGGCAACAGCTGAAGGGACAGATCACGGCAGCAACCACCAAGGCGATCGATGTCAAGCGCCAGAAACGTTCAAACTGTGCCCACGACTATAACGCGGCTAACTCCAACTTCGTGCGAGAGAAGAATGCCGCGTTGGCCGCTTTCACAATGGGCTTGGACAATGGAGACAAAAGAGCGATATTCCGGCACAGTCGCCATCAACTAACGAAACGTGATCGCGAAATCAAGACAACTGGTGGATGAAGCAGGGTGAGCGAATGCAGGGCTTCGCAGATCGTCGACAACATAAGGAGTTCTACGATTCGCTCAAAGCGATCTTCGGTCCATCGATCCAGTCCACTAAAGCACTGGTAGACATGGACACCGGCTGTTCGTGCACCCAGCCAGAGGACATCATGAAGGTCTGGCGCAAACACTTTGGTAGCCTACTGAACCGTCCTGCTACCATTGATTGGGTGACCGTGAACAGCCTGTCGCAACAGGCCATCAAGCCTTCACTTGCTCTCGCCCCGGATTTACTAGAATTGCAGAGAGCGATTGGTCAACTGCGCAACGGAAAGGCTGCAGGCGAAGATGGACTGCCGGCTGAGATCCTGAAGAATGGCGGACCGGCGCTGGAACGTGCACTGCTCCAGCTGGTTCACTCCATCTGGGCTGCAAGAATTCAACGATGTCCTTATCGTACCCTTGTTCAAAGGTAAGGCTAGCAATGGATGCCTCTGCTTGTTATCAGGGCATGTCTGCTGAGCTGCGCAGGCAAGGTGCTCGCCAGAATTCTCCTGAACCGGCTGAATACGGAAGTCTTGGAGACCAATGTTCCTGAGGAGCAATGCGGATTCCGGGCGAGTCGGAGTACGATCGACCTGGTGTTCGCTGCTCGACAAATTCAGGAGAAATGCCGGGAACGCAACCAGCCCCTGTATGCTCTCTTCGTAGATTTCACCAAGGCTTTGTTTTCATGAACCTTGAGGACGCTGTGGACGGTGCTTGGTAAGTTTGGATGTCTAGGTAAGTTCGTCAATTTGATTAGATTGTTGCATGTGGGTATGAGGGCGAAAGTACAGTCGTGTGGATCGACTTGTGATGATTTTGACATTGTCACTGGCGTGAAGCAGGGTTGTGTGCTAGCCCCAGCTCTATTTAGTTTATATTTGACTGCCATGATAACAGTTGCTTTTCAGGACTCTGGGAGGATGGCGTTGAGGTAGAGTACCGGACGGATGGGCGCCTGCTGAATCTCCGACGATTCGGCGATCAATCCAGTCACATATATTAACGATGCGCTTGCTCTCTGTGCGCAGATGTCAACGCACTGTTCGCACACAGCGAGGACGAACTACAGCGACTGACCACTGCTTTCGCGACCGCGGCATCCAAGTTTGGATTGGATATCAACACAGGTAAGACATTTTCTTTCTTTCAGCCTTCTCCGGGCGAAGGTGCTGTCTGTTCACCTTCACCCCAAATTCGCATCAATGGAGCCGTTGTCGACAGCTGCGCTGATTTTTGCTACTTGGGTAGCAATTTGTCCACCGATCTGTCCGTGGACCGCGAGTTGAGAGCTCGTGTGGCAAAGGCTAGTGTTGCGTTCGGACGTCTTGAAA
The DNA here is from genome assembly GCA_014220965.1 of Paragonimus kellicotti. Classification (NCBI taxonomy): domain Eukaryota; kingdom Metazoa; phylum Platyhelminthes; class Trematoda; order Plagiorchiida; family Troglotrematidae; genus Paragonimus; species Paragonimus kellicotti. The sequence continues at coordinate 53,372 of LOND01000709.1, read as the reverse complement.
GACGTGTTTGGAAAAACCACAGCCTGAAGCCGAGCACTAAGCTCTTTGTCTACCGCTCAATGGTGCTGTCTATACTGCTGTACGGCAGTGAAACATGGACATTGTATCAGCGGAACGTGCGCTATCTTGAGCCGCTTTCATTTGCAATGTCTAAGACGCATCTTGGGTATTCGGTGGTCGGACATGGTTCCGAACACTGAGGTACTGCGGTGAGTCTACAGGAACGAGATATATGCCCTACTGATGCTGAACCGGCCTCGTTGGTTGGGTCAGTTCTGTGGGCTGGGGCGATGACCGTATTCTGAAGCGGCTGTTGTGTGGACCACTAGAAACAGGTGAGCAATGTCCTGGTAATCAGAAGCAGAGAATCCAGGATGCTGTGCAGGTAAGTCTTTCACGTTTTAAAATTGATTTCAGATGTTGGGAAGACTTAGCGTTGAACCGGACGGTCTGGAGGAATACGATTCGGACGAACGTCCGCGAGTTCAACGAGCAGTTATTACGCGGCCGAGAACGGAAGCGCGCGGTACGCGAGGGAACAATCTGTGCCGTAGGTCGTGGTGACCATATGGCGTTGCGATGTGTGCGGCCGCGGAACGGATGGCCGCCTGGTTGCTTAGTAGGTCGTTAGCGTACTCATAGTGCACCGTCGGCGAAGAGACGACGAGTACGGTTAGGCTCAGGTAGGTCATATCAGTATATCCATTTTATCTCTGTTAATGATTGCATCGACCAAGACTATGGTCGTTTGGCAACTAATTCGCTCCTCTTTTCAGAAACTTGGGTGTCTGCGGTCTTCTACCCATTCTTATCTTCAGCTTTGTTGGTGTATTGTATGATGAATGGTTTGCCTGTTCTTTTCGTAGTCCACTCTGAATCTTGTTTTCATCCATATCCTCAATGACATTCAGTGACATACATTGGTATGCTGAAATGCTTCTTGTATAAGATTTAACGTATCTTTCTTCGCAGTTTAGATCTTGTCATTCGCAGTCCCTGTTATTTTCCGAGAGATAAGGGTTTCCTTTTCCTGCTAGCCATTCAATTGGCTAACCAGCATTGGCCGGCTGGACACAAAGGCCTCACTCACACACCTACTGGTCTTATTCCTTCGGGTTTACACCGGATGCATGATGTGTGGCTGAAACCATGAGAGCTGCAATGCAAGCCACTCGCGGTTATGTTTCAAGCGAAGACGTCCTTTGCCTTCAGTCACTGTGACAGGCTAATTCGTATGAGGTGCGACCAGACCAATGAGCACTGCGTGAACCCTGGATACTAGTGCCCACTTTAGTTCGCTCATCACCATTACCTCAGTTCTTTGTGGTATTATTAATTACGCAAACTCCATATAAGTCTTGCACACTGTCTTATTGTAATGTACGTTTTCCTTTCATAAAAGTAACCATGGTGACCTATGCCAGCTATCACTTACCCGGTGTAACCATTGTAGGACACCCGGAGATTGATACTCGAACTCACCTCTCTTCCCGCAAGATAACGAGACAGGTCATCTACAAATCAAGTACCTCTTGGACTCGCAACAAACCTACTAGACCTGTTGAACTTTTCACAACAAAACACCGTTTTGTGGTGACAGGCTCTCGGGATCTTCAGTCCCCGTCAAAACCACAAACCTTCTCAGTCGAAGAAGCGGGAATTGGAAAAAAGTATTTTTTCGTTCCCTGAAAATAACTGTACAATAGTGTTTCAGTTACAGGCTAAAAATGGCTCTAAAGAAGTAATGAAACTTCCATCGTTGCTAGTCTGGCAGAACCCCTTTATAAGCTGTTTAGACAGACACTTCAGACTGGCATTCTCCCTAGCGCATGGAAAGAGGCGACGGTCACGCCCATATTTAAAGCGGGAGACCGGCACTCTCCGGCTAGCTATCGGCCAATCAGCCTTACTAGCATTCCATGCAAGATAATGGAGCGCTTATTAAAGCGTGCCATCCTCAACCACTTCTTATCAAACCATCTTTTTCTCTTACCCAGCATGGCTTCCTTCCTAACCGGTCATGCATAACAAATATGCTCATTTTCATGGATAGTCTGACGGAGGCCAAAGACAATGGCCTCATCTCAGATGCTATCTTCTTTGACTTTGCCAAGGCTTTCGACCGTGTCCCACACGGCCCCTGGAACACCGGATCAGATCTCTCATCTCACTCTTTCCTTTTGGCGGGAATTCCTCAAGGGTCAGTGCTAGGTCCCCTGTTATTCCTTGTTCATATTAATGACCTCCCGGAAAACATTTCTAGCAACCTCTCCCATACGTCGATGACATAAAAATCTGAAATACCAACAGATCCCAGTGCATTACAGATTGATCTTGACGCGATTAAGCGCTGGTCGGACGATTGGAGTCTCCCACTAAATGACAATAAATGCGCACATATGTCACTCGGTGGAGACTCTGGCAATGCCTTCGTGATTCATAGTGCATTCGGCACAGTAGATATCATGAAAATCGATCTGAAGAAAGATCTGGGCATCTGGTTGTCGCGTATCACCATGAGATGGCGGCAAAAAGGGATTTGCCGCTCTTAGGATGAATAGGCGCACTTTCCGCGCAGACGAGAGAGCGTTTCAAACGCTTTACGGGTTTATATAAGACCGCTCCTCGAGTATGCCAATCAGGTCGTGTATACCGGCCTGAAGAAAGACATATTAGCTGTTGAGCGTGTCCAGCGCGCGGCTACCAAACTAGTCACGGGCTTGAGAAATGTCGCGTACGAGTCTCGACTTGAAATTCTTGATCTATATCCACTTGAATATCGACGACTCCGCGGTGATTTAATTCTCACACACTTCTTTAGAGTAGGTCTCGTTGAACAGTTCTTTATGATAGCGAGTGATGACGGCCGGCGAGGACACAACAGGAAGCTTTTCAAGCTTCGTCCTCGGACCTTCCTTAGGCAGCAGTTCTTTTCTTACAGGGTTATTAACCTTTGGAACAGCCTTCCCTCTGAGGTCGTTAGCAGCACTTCTAGAGATCGCTTTAAAGCATTACTTGATTCTCATTTACGAAAAAATCCATTATTCATGTAACCTTACTCTGTTCTTGGTATTTACTGTAATCCCCAAGAGCGGTGCTACACCCTGTTTTCAATGATTGCATTTCAGATCAACGGAAGCCCGCTTGACACTGAGCAAGAAAAACCGACTGGATCCGGGTACTTTGGGCCCCTGCCTCGAACCCGTGTATCAATCGCTCGCTGAATCTAAACACGTCCGCAGCAATCTGATTGGTTGATTGGGGTCCAATCAGCATTCTGGGCTGACGTAGCTTTTGGGCGCTGCATCCCAAAATTAGCCTCAGGTTTGCAGTCTGCGGTTAAGATCTGTCCATCCCAACAAATATACGAATGTGTAAACTATCACACATAACCGTGTTTTTTGCCTGCGTATGTTTTGAAATTAATTGGTTGTCCTGCGGAGGATTCCAAACAATAAGACCTGAATGGGAAACGAGGGCTAGTAAAGCCCAAACCATCAAGCGCGGTGCATGGAGGAGATTGAAGTTAACTGGTGGACATAAACGATATCTTGAATATAAGCGGCCCCAAAACACAGTCAGTTGAGTCCCAAAGGAATGCAAGCTGACGTTTGGGAAAATCTGGCAAAGCGGATTAAACAACGCGATTGCGTTCAGTCTGACAGGCTTACGAGGGCATGGTAACAACCATGACTGTTCCGACGCATTAAGTATAAACGGACAATGTATGCCACAACGAGAAGGCTGAGGCCCATCTGCGGTTTTTTCAAAAGGTACCTTGTAATACAGTTCGTTGTCGTGTGATTGACGCCATTTGAGTTTTTGACTGAGTAAGTTGTGTGCATGACTTACTGGGCCTCCGGCTCATGCTTGTCGTTACATAGTGTAACGTGCAGCGGAGTGGAGGCACTGAGGAACAGCGTTTCTCTGAAGGACGAGGGCCAACGGAAATCTGGAATGGTAACAAAAACCGACAAGCATGAGCCGGAGGCCCAGTAAGTCATGCACACAACTTACTCAGTCAAAAACTCAAATGGCGTCAATCACACGACAACGAACTGTATTACACCTACTATGGTATGTACCTACAACTATCTGTAAACAGATAGTGGTAGTTCTCCCAAGATTGAACCCTTGGTTTATCCGCCTGTCGTGCTGAATTTATTGGTTACGACAAATGAGGTGTGTGACCAACTGCTTAAGTTTGACGTTAACAAGGCGGTGGGGCCGTCTGGAATTCATGTGGTGATGTTAAGGCAGTTGGCTGAAGTCTTGGTATATCCTTTTGCACGACTGTTTTCTCTGTCGCTGGAAAAAGGTACACTGCCTTTAAAGTGGAACTTGGCAGCAGTAATTCCGATTCACAAGAGCGGCAATGGAGACGGGAAGTCTAGTTATCCTCAACTGCACATCACCTGTGTCACGTTGGAGGTGCTCGAAATAGTCGTCTGGTACAAGTTGACGAATCGTGTTACTAAGCATGGACTTCAAACGGCCAGGCAACATGGCTTTATAAGACAGTGATCCTACCTGACAAACTTGTTAGCCCTTTTGGACGAAATTGCCAGGAGATTAGATAGAAGTTAACAGATTGAAGTGTACACTGTGAAGTGTACAACGTGATACGTATCACATTGATTTTAAGAAGACGTTTGATTAGGTGAATCAGAGGTCTCTAGTGTAACGTACAGACTAGGTGTTCTGGTCTGAGTCACCCGTTATATTCGTGGACAATCTTTGTGCGGCGTGTGAACACCAAGGGACAGCTTTCTTCCAAAGCAGGAGTTCCAGTGGTAGTCCCGTAAAAGGAGATGACGTGAAAAACATGAGTCAGATGTCCAGTATGCCATGCATACGACTTGCATTAACGAAAAACAAAATGCCGTCAACTACACGGCGCCACGTTTTGTTACACAGCTCATACCGAATCTTTGCGCACTTGCTAGTTTTGATTGCGTCCTACATTTGTGCTAAAACTAAGGGTTTCAAGCGTGCATCCCAAAACCATGGCGTGGTTTGAAGATTACTTGCGCGATGAAAGTTTCTTCGTGCAGGTTGAAGGAGACAGATGCAGTTTTGTGGCTGCTGGCAGCGGAATACCGCAGCGATCAGTCTTGGGCTACCTGTTCTTATTGGTCTACGTTAGTGACCTAGTGCGAAGACCAAATTGTCCGTGCTACATGTTCGTGGATTATGTAAAGTTGGTAGGGTGCCCAACGAAAAAATCCGTATAACAAAACCTCAACGAAATGTTTCGATGGACTACACGGTGGGAGATACCATTTGTTACTGCAAAGTGTAAACAGATGCTGGTAGCTGGACTAGAAGGAGCCAGTAGGCACATTTGGGAACGTAGCACGGTCATAGACTTCGAACGGGCTAGTCCAGTAAGGGATTCGGAAATTCAAATAGTTCCAAACTTCTACGCGACGGCTCAGTTTATAACTGCAGCCCGAATGGCCAATCGAGCGATATATCGACTAAAGAAATCAGTATCACCAAGGGAACCTGATGTTCTACTGTCTCTAGAATGCGTACGTTACGGTCACATCTGGGGTACTGCATCCAGACATGGTCGCCGTACCTGATGAGGGGTAAGCAAGCACTGGAGAAAGTCCAGCGCATGGTTGCAAAGTTGTTTGTGAAATACAGGGGATTGGATTGTCCAGCCCGACTCAGATGTCTTAGTCCTTTTTTGCTGGAGCGTTGGCGTAGGAAGGGAGATCTCTTGGAGACTTTCAAGCTCCTAAAGGGATTATCTGATACAGGGGAACGTCTGTTTGATCGCAATGGAAACATGAGTTGAAGTTAGCTAAGTCTCGGACCAGGACTGATACTCGAGTCCAGTTGTTTGCGTGGAGAGTGGTAAATACGTGAAATAAGCTACCACCGGAAGTGATATCAATCATAACGGTGATCAATTTCAAGCGTTGGCTTGACAAGTACTGGGTGGCAGTGTTCCCAGGGTTGGCATGAAGAGTGCAGCCAATTGGTATGGTGTATGGTTATGTTTTCAACCACCACATGCACACTTATTGTTGCCCTCTATGTTGTTTTTGTTGTTATTTGGTGACTCTTCGCACGAGTAGCCTCTTAAAAGCAGTGCGTTTGCCTCCTTTCTATGAGTGTTCTTTTGGATTCCTCTATTTCCCATGGGTTATAACCACTTGGGTCCGAAAGAGGGTTACGACGCATCAGCATTGGCATTGATCCCTTCTATCAATCGATGTGGTTGCCATAACAGTCGACGGCGTTTCCAATCACATGTCACTCCGTATCGGTTCTTCCTGACGAAAATAAATTGAAGCTCTGTCTGCTGCTATTGTTGCGGCACAGTGGTATCTCTGGAGCTCACAATTGTGGGGAACTGGACATCACACGCACTCACCGCAAATCCTGTGAACTGAACTAGCATTGAAGTAGCTTCTAGGCGCATAGGGTGAGTGGGAAATCGTGCTAAGATGCAGAGCAGTTGAAAATATGAACTTACACATTCAGGTGGGTTCAGACTTCAACGCCTCAACCCAGTGCGTAGAAGCCTCTCGAAAAGCAAACCGGACTTTTTGCACGCTCAAAAAGTCGGTTGTTTCACAAAAACCAAAACTTCCGACTTCTTTTTATAAGGCATACGTTCAGTCACATCTCGAGTATTGCGTACGGGTGTGGAGTCCCCATCTTACAAAGCATAAACAGGTATTAAAGATAGATACACAAAGATCGTTGTAGGACTCAAATGAACAGATTTTTCTGGCAGGTTGCGAAAAACCGAATCTTTTTCACGCGAAAGAAGGCACGGCGGTTGTGACCCGATTTGAAAGGTTAAGATCTTGAATAGGTTATCGGACGGGGAAAAACACCTGTTGGTTCCCAGTGTATCGTTGACGGTTCGAATGCATGAAGTACAACTTGCTTAGAACAGATATTCGAGCACGGTTTTTCTTATGTCGGGTAGTGAACTTCCATGATAAAATATCCCCGCCATCACAGTAACCGACTTCGAGTACGGCCTTGATAAATTTCGGCTAGTGGTGTTCCCGGAAATCGTTTGTGTGCCGGCAAGGCGTGTGGTTTTTTTTCTTCTTCCTTCTTTCCTTCCTGGTATTAACACGCTTGTCTGCCTGCGTGTGTCTTTGATTCCGTTACAGCGGCTTGACGGTTTGTTTTAGTTTCATCTCAGATGCTATTTTCTTTGACTTTTCCAAGGCTTTTGACCGTGTCTCACACGGCCCCTTGGAACACCGGATCAGATCTCTCATCTCCCTCTTTCATTTCTGCGGGAGTTCCTCAAGGGTCAGTGCTAGGTCCCCTGTTATTTCCTGATCTCATATTAATGACCTCCCGGAAAATATTTCCAGCAACCCTCCTATACGCCGATGACCTAAAAATCTGGAATGCCACAGATCCCAGTGCATTACAGATTGATCTTGACGCGATTAAGCGCTGGTCGGACGATTGGAGTCTCCCACTAAATGACAATAAATGCGCACACATGTCACTCGGTGGAGACTCTGGCAATGCCTTCGTGATTCATAGTGCATTCGGCACAGTAGATATCATGAAAATCGATCTGAAGAAAGATCTGGGCATCTGGTTGTCGCGTATCACCATGAGATGGCGGCAAAAAGGGATTTGCCGCTCTTAGGATGATTAAGCGCACTTTCCCCGCATAGACAAGAGAGCGTTTCAAACGCTTACGGGGTTTATATAAGACCGCTCCTCGAGTATGCCAATCAGGTCGTGTATACCGGCCTGAAGAAAGACATATTAGCTGTTGAGCGTGTCCAGCGCGCGGCTACCAAACTAGTCACGGGCTTGAGAAATGTCGCGTACGAGTCTCGACTTGAAATTCTTGATCTATATCCACTTGAATATCGACGACTCCGCGGTGATTTAATTCTCACACACTTCTTTAGAGTAGGTCTCGTTGAACAGTTCTTTATGATAGCGATGATGACGGCCGGCGAGGACACAACAGGAAGCTTTTCAAGCTTCGTCCTCGGACCTTCCTTAGGCAGCAGTTCTTTTCTTACAGGGTTATTAACCTTTGGAACAGCCTTCCCTCTGAGGTCGTTAGCAGCACTTGATTTGAAAGGTTAAGATCTTGAATAGGTTATCGGACGGGGAAAAACACCTGTTGGTTCCCAGTGTATCGTTGACGGTTCGAATGCATGAAGTACAACTTGCTTAGAACAGATATTCGAGCACGGTTTTTCTTATGTCGGGTAGTGAACTTCCATGATAAAATATCCCCGCCATCACAGTAACCGACTTCGAGTACGGCCTTGATAAATTTCGGCTAGTGGTGTTCCCGGAAATCGTTTGTGTGCCGGCAAGGCGTGTGGTTTTTTCTTCTTCTTCCTTCTTTCCTTCCTGGTATTAACACACTTGTCTGCTTGCGTGTGTCTTTGATTCCGTTACGGCGGCTTGACGGTTTGTTTTAGTTTTATCTAATTCTACCTTTTTCCTCTGCTCGATCTCCTCCCCTGCTGTAGTCATTTTTTCCCCTTTTAGACTCAAGCCGTATTCCCACCTTTATGAGTCTGAGTTAAGTTTTATGGTATCAGTAGCTCTGTCATTGTACCTGCATACATATGGTGAGCATAGTACATTATCTAGCGGCTTTGCATTCACATCAATCCTC
>LOND01000709.1:0-12093 GCA_014220965.1 Paragonimus kellicotti | reverse complement strand
TTACAGATTTGTGCGTTGTAATTTGGTGTTTTTTTTTGCCCTTTCTAATATACAGTTACCGATCTGACATGTGTTCATCATTTTTAACTGTTTTTTAGCCAAGGGACTTGGATAAAAACCGGGGGACTGGAGCATCACCATTAAGTCTTATGATCCAAGTGAAGCAACGAATTATGCTGACAAGCCCTGCATACCCATTCGTTAGCATGCCCAATTTAGATGAATGGGCTCGCACCCAGCATTACGGAGTCACTTACATGGTTGTGTCGCACTACTGATCGCGCAGGAGTGCTTATTTGGTGAGGAATAATAGTTGCGACACTGCTATCTTCTGAATAAGAGAGTAAGGGAATTAGAAAAGGTATCTGCAAACAAGGAGCCGTCCGGTCACCCAACGGATTACCATCCAATACGATCGGAATGTTGCGCGCAACAATAATCAGAATCAGACGTCAACATCTCATTCGCTGCCCCCTCGGTCTATACAATCCTTTGACTACGGAATTACCCAAAACTTCTGAGGCATTGGCTGCAGATGATGTCCCTCAATTCTATACTATTATACGATATAAACGGCAGGAAAGATTCGGAAGTACTCAGTACCCTGATAAACCAGTCCACTTATTTTCATTCTGGTGAGCACTTTTCAAAGCTAGCACTAGATCTGTGCTGTGCCCTCGAAACGCGCCTTTACAATTTTGATCCGTCTATTTGAATTAACTCATCATCACTGCTATGTATCAGCGATTCTTTATTAGGGTCTCTGGCGACGATGAGACATAATCTCGCGTTTATTTTGGATTGGGGATTGCGTTGAGTTCTAGGGTCGACCAGATATCGCTCAACTGGATCTCAGTGCATAGTTGCCTGTATGCCTTCAGATTTCACACTTCGATCAAAGTCGGTCGACACCGACCGCAAAGAGTCGTTTATTTGTTTTTTCTGTGTGTGCCCCAACAGACTATTTTAGTTGTTTTTACGAACGCCTACGAAGCCGTTTTTGATCTTCTGAGATAAACTATAGACGGGGACATCATTGTGCTCTGTGGAGATATAAACGCGCAGCTTGTTCGTTGTACTCCAAGGGAGGAGCGGTTCGGCGGAATATATATATATATATATATATATATATATATATATATATATATATATATATATATATATATAATCACAAACGACAACAATGCGTCACTTCGAACCCATCCCGTGCGAATTAACCATGCGCACAAATTGATCATGTCGCCATCAGCTGTCGGTGCGGCGGTCACACGGAACCCACCGGCGTGTTTGTAAACTTTTGCACAAGTCTGATGGGAGTCGCTATTGGGTGCATGCTCAATTCTAACCTCAAAACACGGAATGAGGTCCCGAAAACATATTCCCTAATTCCGCTCTCTATCATTATTATGACGAAACGTCGGTCGATGAAGCACTATCTTCACTGTCAACTCGCACATTCCAATGCCACTCGTGCACTCACGTTTATGAACCTCAATTCCAATCCACGAAGCAGCGGAGTTTTCATTTAAATGTCCTATGCACTTCTGCCTGGTTCTGTGTGTTTGGCTCTTTTTCTGCCATTAATGTTTTCGTTTTATTTCATGTCCGTTGGATCGATTTCGCTCGGAGGTGACTCGTTCAATCTCTCATATTGCCTGCGATTCATCCACTGTCGGTTTTGACGATACCCCACATCCATTGTGAAATATCCCATTGAGTGTTGGAATAGCCACGTATCCAACATGATCCCCGATCATATTACTACCTGTTCACCTCACCGTATGGTGACTGTGTTATCTGCTAAACTTGAGGGTGCCGGTCATTCTGTCGCGTAGCATCAAACAGTCCAGGCCAAAGCGATCTGACAACCTTGAGTGAAAAGAAACAACTACAGAAAACAATTGATTGTAATGTGTGACTTGCTAATCCTCGAACTGTTTCGATGGACGTAGATTCTTTCGGGTTTCCTGTTTGTTATGGCTAGGGTATACGACCAGTCGATGTATCTAGGATAACATACTCCATAATGATAATTTCAAGATCGTTTTTGGACTAGTTTGGACTCATCAGGTTAGAAGCTGACACAGCGGCATTTGAGTCTGTAAGGAAGGTTGGAAGATTTTTCACGGATACCGGCTATTTGATACTACATTGTTTCCCATTAGTTCGAAAACGATTTGTTCTGACACCACCCTAACTGTTATTGTTCTTTTGTTTTGTCTTGTTCCATTCAGTGCCTAGCCTCTGTCAGTAGACCATGCCATTTGTGTCATGTCTCGTATTCTTTCGATGTTTAAAGTTGGCTATTGCATNAGAGCACGTTGGTGCGTGCGTTTTTATTACATGCTGTACGGATTCAACTGAGCGTTTCAGTGGTCCATCACGCATCACCAGGTGAGTGCGATGCACATGTGCTCGCATCCCCTACTAACACGGCGGTACTCCTTCGAAGTGACCCATGAAACATATGATTATTGTGCCTTTTCCAACTTTGTTTCGCAATGCTACGTTCATATGTTGGCTTTTGGGGCTCATCTGTACGATGGTTACGCAGCAAATTTAGTGGTTGCTGCTGTTTGCCGTCAACGCTCATGCCACTGATTAACCACCCTCTGTCGTATCGAGTTGATGGGTTATACATGCTGTACTCGTTCGCCGCGTCCACTGGTCGCAACTGTTGAGAAACTGTCAACAACGATGAACACCAGCTGAAAAGCCTCGACCACTCTTGAAAATGGTGCCGGTTGGTTAGACTGATGATCGAAAAGGCTGCTTTATGATAAGAAATACACATATCAGACGTGATCGACCGTTTTTTGATTCCACGCCGAACGTTTGCGTTAAGTCTCAGAGGGGGACGTGGCCGGCTGATAAATAATGCATATGGAAAGGTTCTTTGTGAACAGGTTGATGTAATTAAACCGACCGTTCGTAAAGGAGGGGGGGAGAAAAAGACCATCTCTGACTTGTAGTCGTGTCACAGTCAAGAAATGCATGAGCATCAGTGTGCACGATTTCCGTCTGCTGCTATTCGAGCATGCAAATTTTTGCAGATGGAGTCCCTATGTCACGGGAGTTTGTACATGTTTTAGCAGCTGACCATGTGTAATGAGGAATTTATGCAAATCGGCAACTTGATTCTGTTACAAAGTTACATATTTTTTTGCCGGTATCACCACACATTATCGGACGCTGACACTCCTGCCTCGCTTGGCATAAGTTGGCCGTACTCGAGAGTGCCATTCAACACGTTCGGTACCATGTTGACCATCAAATCAGTTTCATCCTCGCTACGCCGTTAATCAAATTTATTTCGATCGAGAGCATCGGCAGTTGCTCTGCCTACCAAACCGATATAAAGGATTCTCGGTCAACTATTTTTTCAAGCGGTGAGGAACCTGGATTGTCACTGCTATCATCTATGACAGCATAATATCTCCCTACGTTTGTGAATCCCGTGCTGGGCAATAAATAAGCAGGGATACCCGCGCGAACCGCTTTACATCTGGTTGTTTGGTATCATCGCTTAATATACATTGTGCGGACGATTCTTCGAATTATTCTTTTATGACGTTACTTGATTTCATAACGTTTCTGTTGTCTCAGTAGAGTTACTATGAGTACATTTGAGGTTTTTCGCACAGGTTCTGCTACCTTACACAAAATTGTTGTCTCGTCACCGTGTACTTTGCTCAACCATACATGTCATAACTTTATTTCCCTTTGCTACTGCGATTTCTCGGCTAGGTCGACTTTTGACTAGCCATGTTGATTGCACATTCACTGAATTAACGTGTCCGTAAGAGGAAATGCGTTTGAAGCGGAATTTTCCTTTCACAGTTTTTTGTAGTCTTCAAAATATATCTCGTACACCATTAGGACTGTTTACTGTCAAGTCAAGCGGTTTGTTTAATTAGCTCATATATGATGAGTTTCATAACTTACTAGCTGTCCTGTCCGAAATCGGTGTCTGTTATTGTCGTCCTAACCACTCAGTGATATTGCTAAATATTCTGTTCTACCGTTCAGCGGTTTCAGATTGTTGGGCATGCCGCCTTCAGTATCAGTTATGTACAGATTGATAGGTAAACAATTAATCAGAAGGAAGCACACACCTATTTCAGAAGACTGTTAAGGCAGATCCAATACGAGAACACTTCGGTGTCTGAAAGTGTTCCGAACTATAGGTATATTGAGCACATACTGCTTTGTTCAACGTCTGTCGAACACTCGGTCATCTTTACCAATTTACACTTTGATTATCATCTCGTTATAGCTTACAGTAAAATGTCTTCTTAATAATACAATGAAGGCAATTGGTTGTACTACTATGCTAATATGATGTCATGTAAAGTTTTATTCATCCGTACAGATCATTTTCATTGTTTTCAGGACATATCAGCAGAATCTGGTGATAACAAGAATTCATCCGTAGACCGTTACGCGAATAGGTATTAAAGCTTCCAGTCTTATTTGACCGGCATGAATCAATCAATTGTTGATTGCTGCGATACAAGTAATTTAACAAGACAGACTACTCAACTTGCACAACCATTACCCCGAAAACCTTCTTCCTCGTCGCAGCCCATTGTGAGCGGTGGAACTTCAATACATGAGAATGCACCCGAACTGCCTCCAAGTCTGCATCTCCTTCGTCCTGTTTTCCAGCATGTATCAGATTTTGCCTTTGATTTTGATTCAGGTGAGCCGCTTGCAGTTTTCTCCTGTTTTGATTCCAGTCTTGCCTACAACACTGTGGCTTGTTGAACTGTAAAGCCAGGCAGTCGTCACGAAGAGCCATACACTTCGTGACAAAAAAGCATAGCACCATCAAATATTCTTCAAATGGTTTTAATACAGTAAACTGCAGAGTGCAGTTTTTACGTCTATATAAGCAAATTCATTGCACTTCATAATGGTGACAAGTCGTTTGATATTCTTAGCTCAGCTGGTAAGGCGCTTGCCGCATCTGGGCATGCTATTTCTGTCTCTGGTTTGAGTCCAGCCGAAGCCGTGGTTTTTCACGATTCAGTTTCGAGTAAGTCATCAAATCTGCCAACCTACCCATTATTAATGTTTGACACCTCGTTTATTCCCACTGATTTGACAAAGGAAGTCACCCAAAAGACCATTAAATGGCTATGGAACCTCTGGCGGTGGCTGGTTGAACTTGATAACAAGCTATAACTGGACATACAAATTCCCCCGTCGCAGGCCTGATGGCCTAGCAGGGAAGAGTGTTAACTGGTAAGGTGAAGGGTTACCGGTGCGATCCTCCGCTGCAGATGTCTATCTGTGAGTCCAGACGAGGATGACACCGGTTGCGAACTGTCGGTTTGAGGGTCCACTCTTTTTTTCCGGGACCGCAATGCATCGCTTCGGTGTGTTCTTCATCAGTTAATCAAGGTGGACTGAACGTAGATTATGCTACTCTAACTTAAGGCGTCTCAAATTTACTATGCAACTGTAGATCTTATTATCTTTGCTTGCTTGTCGAGCCAGCGTATTCCAGAGATTCATGTGGCACTGTTCTTGTGGTTGGGACAATGTTTTTGTAGAAAAGCACGTTCCAACGAGTCTGTCACTACACATATCAATAAAACCTATCCAGGATGCTGAATTTAAAGTTGGTATTTTGATCACAGTCCAACATGATCGGTCAACCCACGTTAATCATTGAAAGTGTATCTCAAGCCATCACATGCCATCTGTGTTTGATTCTATTTACAACGGACTTCCCGTTACACCCTCAAGGTATCAGGACCATTCGTCCGTACATTCGAAACAGTACTGAACAAAGTTGATCCTCCCGCGTGTCATTAGTTTGGCCAGGAACACTCTCGCAGTTTCGTTAGTGTGATCCTTGCTAAGTCGTCTAACGCGAGCGTTCATTTCAACTCTAAAGAATCCGTAGATGTATCAGACGCCAATCAAAAGACTTTCTGCCGTTTAAGTCCCACTCATAATAGTTGTTTCTTCGCTATGTGTAGGCAGTTCGTTGTTGATTATTGGAATTTAGACATATGTTTTTAGAATGTATGTTACAGTTGTTCCTTTCTTATGCTTCTTAGCTACGATTGGTTTCTTCCGACCATGGTTTTATGGCAAATAAGCATTGATGCGGGTCGGTTATGTATGACGGTCTGTAATGTTGAGGATGCTTATCTGCGGAAACGTCCATGAGCATGCCCTGACTTATGAGGTCTTATGACCGTTCTCCAGATGTTCAAGTGAATTTATTTGAGAGACAACGATTGTTTCCCCGAATTAGCCAAACGTTGCATCTTGCAACACAGATGATCAGAAATGGCCTACTTTAATTGGTTATGCCTGTTCGACACCATGACAGCTATAATCTCATTCGCGTTGCGCCTCACTTTCCCAGTCCGTATTAGTGTTTCGGCGGATGTGCATTCATATTACTCGGTGACCACCTCAACTTCCATCTACCTCGGCGTCATATTTGTATTTGATGAATGAAAGCACCGCACATCCATAGACTAATCTCATCGTTTTGTCACCATCATTTTACTCACCTTTTCCATCCATTCTAGACAAATGTGAGACAGTGTCTCATTGTTTGGCGTTCAATTAACTCACCTAGACTGTTAAGAAGGATGGATACTGAATGAATTTTTTGTCTGAGCTATCTGAAAACGAATTTTGTTGCCTGCCGAGTGTACTCAGATGTAGCAGAGATAAGTGCTCGTATTTCGAGAGCTTGTATTTTGACTCAAATTGATCCGCGAAAAATTACCAAGTCGTTTTTCGATGAAAATTTGTGAGGATAAAAATTTCGTTTTGGCCATCGTCAGACCAATGGAGGCAAAGCAGGTTATAGTTAGGCAGCGTCTCACCTGATATCGTTGACCGCTTTTACATTGGTGAGTAATCCGGCTAAGATAAATGACGAGTGCGGCACAATTAGCTATCTCTGAACGTCTGCTGGCATGGGAATATTGGTAGAAAAGACAACGATAAACATCTGTGCAGTAGAATGGCAGGTCAAGTAGAGAATATGAACGGGTGGTTACCGAAACCTACAGCTTTCTTTTGAACAATGTTCAGAACGGTTATTCATCAGTTGTTTCTAACAATAGATTCAAGTCTTCAAAATCCGGTTGGTATGATTTCATCAGGTCGTGGACTCAGCTACACCTAGTAACACACTCGGTCACAGCTCCTCCGGGTAACTGTTGCCCTCGTACTTTCTAGGCCACGCATCGAATGCCGTGCTGAATATGGAATAATAATTTGATTGTTGTATTGAGGTTATCGCTGTTTCCGCAACCATACTATTGATACTCGTTTGTGCCGGCAGCTGAATTCTGAACGAATGTTTCAGTTAGCTTCGGCTCTGAGTCATTGCATACTGCTTCCGTTGTTGCAACAGCACCTGATGGTATTGTTTGATTATTGTGGCTGATGCTGATCCAGTTCGTTGCCTCAGTTTCCTGGTAGCCGGAGCTAGCAAAAGAACAAAACTTGATAACCGGGTTCTGCGGCTAATCACATCAGCACCGCCCGTTTCGTAGGTCGCTGATCAGAAAACGCATATAGACAAATTTGAGTTACAGGTGCGAAATTTTCGTGTAGAGAGCTTTACGATGAACGGGATAGTACAGTGAAAAAGCAACACTGTGAACAGTACATTTCCGAATTCGGAAAAATGGATGAACTTGAACACATCGAAACGGCACTCGACCAGCCATTATCAGATCATTCAGTAGAGTAAGCCGTATTGTGCGAAAAGGTGTTCAATAAAGCACAATCTTTATTGTCCAACTCGCTGGTTGCCATGCCACGCGCGCGCTCGCGTTTATGAACCGGAATTCCGGTCCACAACACACCCCGGTTTCCGCTCACACGTCGTGTGCACTTCTGCCGGTTTGTATGTGTGACCGACGCCTTCTGTCGGGGAGTTTACCGCCTGCCATTCCTCGTCCGTTGGTCCGATCTCGTTGGGCGATGGCTCGTCCGGTCGCTCGTGTTGTCCGCAATCTATCCACTGTGGGCTTTGGCCGTATTTCACGACCGTGTCGAGATATTCCACCGAGTGTTGGAATAATCGTGTCTCCGATCTGGTCATCCATCCCATTTTGCCTGCCATGTCTCGTCCGTTGGTCCGATCTCGTTGAGCGATGGCTCGTCCGGTCTGCGATCCGATCGCTCTGGGTTTTTGGACGTACCTCCCGCCATGTTGCGGTATTCCGCCGATAATTGGAATACTTGCACCTCCGACTTGGTAATTCGCCGCAGCATAGATGATAAACCGAGGTCTCTAGTAACAGGCAACTACTCCAAACGAAGCCGAATGTGATCGATCTTCTCTTTTGTACAACCGAGGCTACAAGTGAATTTCATGTTGAGTTGATCTCCGGGCTTCTTATTAGGACGAGAATAAATCAGCTTCTCCCTGTAAGATGAAAATACTCAAAAAGCAGTGGGAGAGTGTTATGATTGTTAAACGTTTGACTACAACTGCCACCAGTTTTTACACGACCAAGTCTGGCAGTTGGGTTAGATTAATGCTACTACCAGCATCCCTGATTGATATTCGGTTTGAGATCACAATGCTCATCATGCTCTTACACAGCCTAAAAGACACTGTGCATTAGCACGAATGTGTCACTCGTGAAGAATACTTGCGAGATGATTGATCAAACACGTGCCTGACTCTTCCGCCGTTTGACCTGTGAAAGAAAGCCGGTTGAACGTTATCGAGCCGGCTAATGTGATTCTTTCTAACGCTTGGACGGACTTGGCATTGCTGATTATCACCTTACCATGTACTCCTGTTTGTGAGCGACTGTTTACTAACACACTCACAATGTTTAGTCGCTTTTCTGCTGACAGGTCTTCTCAATCCGTTTTCCATCCCAAGATTTCTTTTTTCTGCTTGTTCTCCCTGATTTATAGCCTGTTAGTTGTAGAGTTTTGGAAAATACGCTCCCCGATAAAACGGTTAAACCGCCCGATAGTTCAATACAGATAATTTTGCCACCACATTTTACATCGTGTCAAATTTGTGTCGAACCATCTGACGTATTTGCGTGTCATGTAGAGCATGGCTATTTAGCACACTGTAACGATGGTCGCAACAAGGCTGTAAATATACACTGAATCCTGATATGTCCACAAACTGAAACAAGCGGTATCGATCGCTGAGATTACAGCCCACACCACGTCCAGAAGCATAGATCCGGCATCAAAATCCGGGACTTGAGCTCAACGGCTCACTCCAATTAGCAGTCATGGCTCGAGCATGTGACGCGTCAATATTTGAACTTTTATTGTTTGTATTGGGGCCCAGACTAACAAACAGACCTGCTCTCAGAGCGGGGAGAGCGAACGAGCTCAACACAGCGTTGGAACCACAGCCAGGTTAGCTGGCTATGGGTGGGGGACGGGTTTATGCCCACTTCCAGTCAAGCGTTCGATGCCCTCGCCCCAGCGTTGTGGTCACCGCGATCCACGTGTAACTGACTGGTGACGGTTTAGGATCGACACTTTCATTTCACCGAACTCATGTCCGGCTTGTGGACCCTGAGATTACTAGCTTGTTCTGGATGCTTGTTTGTTTGTCTGTTTGACCTATCTCATGTTGAAGTCAATTCGTTTCTTTGATTAACTGGAATTAGAAAATAAAACGACACAAATCATGTGATGTTCTGCGGAAGTAACATGAAAAATTTATTTTTAACGGGATTTACACTATTCGCCAAGATGGGGGTATATAATGCCCATGCGAAAATGAGACGCATGTTTCAATATTACGATTCATACATTACACGGTGTTTATTTCGGTCAGTGTGTCAGAAGTAAAGGTTTATTGAAATGTATATATGGTTGTTTGATAAATGTCCTAGGTAACTCATATATGAATCGAATATTTTGATGGAGCCTTGAATAGATGTTACATAAATGTCTGAAATTTCACGTTTTGAGAGACCTATTTGCTGGAGGAATTTGTGTGAAGACGAATGTTCGTCAACATCGATGCTTAGATACAGCATATCGTTAACTATTTGACTGCAACAAGCCACTTGAAGCGGTAAAGTGTAGCAAGAAAAAGGGGACTGCCAAATCCAGCGGAGAACACCTCCAACTTGGATGTACGTAAAGCCTCTCAGATTTAAAATGATAACAAACAAGAGGAAAAACGATGTGGAGAATACGGCCAAAAGGGCTAATTCAGCGACTTAAGATTGAAAAAAAGGAAAAAAAAAACGGAAGTGCAATTGAACGCTTGTTTGGAGACTTACGTAGGTTATCCTTTCAATTTTGTTCCATTCTCGGACCCAGTAGCCACATCGGTAACGAAGTTGCTACCTCCTCCACTTGAATACAGAATGCTTAGGTTTAGAATATTAGTTTGCCGTAAGGATAAGAGGTTCTGGTATGCGTTATTAGGGTTTCTTGTTTCTACAACTTACGTAGACTTTACCTATCTCTGCAATGGTTGTGTCATGTGGCATCTGTCAGAATTGGTTCTGACATGACTCGGAATGACTGAAGTGGTGAGACACACACTTTTCTGGTCTGTTCTCCCACCCCGCACATCGCATTTTCAACTCCTGCGGTGATTTTCGAGGACCACGTGAGCGACGAATTTTTGTGGGAAACACACCAGCTGTAAGTTGCACCACTCTGATGTAGAGAATCGAGGAGTGATCCTGGTTGAGTTCCGTAACCACTTGCGTGACGTGGCCTTCGTTAGGGTGTGCTGCAAACAGGCACCATCGTGTGTATTGTACAGGGCCTCACGCCATGCTGCTAAGTTTGCTTCTTCTTTGAACGTAATAATCGTTCTGGCTGCTGACATCGATGTGAGAGCAAGGCGATGAAACGGTCAAGATGAGGGATCGCGTAAAGCCCATTGTGGAACCGTATTTCTTGATGACAAGTGTTTTTCGATGTAAGATCTATTCATAGGTGAAGATGGGTTATCCCGTGGCCGCCGGAATTAATATCCGAATAGAAGAAGGCATGAGATGTGTCTTTCGTACATTCCGATCACACATAGACGTAATTAATTTTATACATTAAGATAAGCTTCCACAGGGCGAAAACCGTAGATTAAGAGATTAGACAAACAGACATGAAAATGAAAATATGGGGATGACGACTACCAGGACAGCCGCAACGTCAACTCAAATTGTTTCTAAACACGCAGGGGGGATTTTGACGCTGATATGTCAAGTCAGTTTGTCGAACAGTAGCCGCGCACAACTTGGTCTGGACGAATTTGGCGTGCTGGAACCAGATCAGAGTTCTAAAGCGCACTGATGTGCGTGATATGGTGTTCTGGGAACTGAACAGCGTATTGAACTGATTTTTATTTATGCGGCCTATGGTGAAAATGTGACGGAGACCAATAGGGAATGTACTACAAAGCATGCGGGAGGTGCGTAGCCGATTATCTATAAATCAGTTCGAAGGCTGATGAAAAACCTTGTTGTAGCGGGCAGTGTTTATGACCTGCAAAGAAGTGCTCGATCGCGCATATCAACAGATGATTGTTCTGCCAGTGACATTCTGAGTCATGTAAAAAGCAACCTTCAAAACAAAATCCGTCAGTTCGCTCTAAAATGTAGCACTGATGTCCGCTGTACACTGGGTACTCAAAAGACAAGTATCGGCTATACCGACTCGAGGAAAAAGAAGAAAATCGACAGGCGTGTGCGACTCATGTACAGTATGAAATAATATTCGGGCTGTTAAAACTTCTCACAACGTTACTCAAATGTACGCGGAATATCGGAGGAGATAAAAGGGCAGGATCGCGTTGGTGCGATGTGCATCAATACAGTCGTGTAGCGCACGTTCGTTGATTTAACCGTGCTGCTGAGGCGTTCGTCTTCATGGATTCGACACTGGACGTTGGATTCTGTTAGACATCCGTGTGCTTAGTCACGTTTATGTTTGTAGGTTGACATGCATATGGGTTATTTGTTGCTGGACTGGTTGGCTAGCTGTCTCTGCGGTGCAATCGTGTACGCATGCATGTATGTGTGTTTGTGTGTGCTACCTTGGCGTGGTGGTCAGGCTTGTGTGCTGTTTTGATCCGGCGGGCTGTGCTGACTGCGACTT
>LOND01000708.1:84072-94277 GCA_014220965.1 Paragonimus kellicotti | reverse complement strand
GAGACAAGGAAATAGACAACAAGACATACCGTGCCACCAGTGATTATCCTGTCCGAACTGTATACTGTAAGCGTTTAAACGGTCCACAAAGTAAGGTACTTACTCAAAAAAAGATCAAGAACGATAGACATAAATTTTCCAAGGGAGAATATCGTATAGCAAGAGGACGGCTTGGTTAGACGGAAATTGTACAGGAGGCAACTAGGACTGGACAAATGACTCACTTTGATAGCTTCGTTTCACTAATGCAAACAAGAAACGTCAAAGGAGGATGCATGACCGGGAGGATGTTGACGATATATAGTGTTGGCAGTTTATAGGCCAAGATGAATTTCTTAAAAGAGATTTTTTACAGAGATCAACTATTCGATAAGGTTTATTCAAAAAACTAATCAGCCGGTCGAACAGGAACCGGAGTCATAGTCAATGTGTTCAGTCGTTTGCGCCTGCCCAACATTTTACGTTGGACCTGTTGTGATACGGCTGTCGTTTCCTAGTGTTCTCGTGGGTGAACAGTGGTGTGGTGAAAACGATCCCGTACAGGATTATTGTCAGCCTGACAGACATCAATCATTCAGCCAACGATAATACGCATTCACTTTCTCTGCTAAGTGCCTAAATACAGAGGCAATTCGCTGTTGCTACTAGATTCTGACGGGACAACCTTGACCTTTGTGTCCAAAAGAAGCTAGTGTAGGTGATGAACTGACCCTGACCGACAACCAATCGAAATCGTGGGCCAGAAAAGTAAACGTGTCACTATTACAAGTTGAACATCACCCACAATTGATCGCAGCTGTCGCATTCCCATAGACTATCCAGTCGGCCCCTTTCGAAAAGAAGCACTAGACTCGAGTTTCGCTCTCATTAGAGCTCGTCAGTAGTGCATATCCTTGCCACTGCCGGGACTAGAACTCCGGCCTTGCTTTTCGTGAGGCAACCGTGTTTACCACTGCGCCATTGACCTCACTATTAATAAGCGTATTACTCAAGGTACCTTTACGGGCTAATTTTAAAAATTACCCGAGTCAATAACTCTAAATAAACACTGTGACAGAACCATGAGACCATCAATGGTTTAACACATAATTTTACCGTAGTAAATCAATTATAACAAATAGTAAATTAGTAAGGCAAACTACGACTGACTGTGACACAACCACAAGATTGTCCACGGATGTGCACTTTTCGTTCATCTTCAAGACGCGTATGAGCACGACGCGCTCAATGTGTGCAATCGATCTTTCTTCTGATAGGTCCACCACCATATGCGGACAATAGTGAAGGAAGATATTCAAATTGATTAAAATAAGGACAATTCAGAGTGCTTTCGATGGGGATTGTCTGGGTCGTAATCAATGTCTATGTGGAACATTGCCACACGGGTCAAACAAGGAACAAATGAAAGGACCAGACTTCCTCAATCTTGAACATGTTCGGCTATAGTGAATAGGGAATAGATACTCTCATGGAACCACGTGATTTTTAGCGATGACAGCCAACTAGATCTAGATGGTGTTGATGCACGGAAGTGACACTGACCGTTATATTGATAAGCAGGCAGGGACAATGTTGGCATACAATAAATGATGTTTTGGTGAACCACTTCAACTGTGAGTGTAGTGGATTGATTATTCTGGATTGTTAGCACAATGCAAGGTATACGGTTATTGCAGTGGAAAGAACTGCATTGTCAGACCGCATGCGTGAAAATTATATGCTTCCTGAAAGGTAATAGTTCAATATACATACACACACATACACACGCCATAACAAATCGATACGATCAATTTATCTTTTAGCAATGTGTTGCTTATTAACAAATTGACAACGTACACGCTTTGCAAAAGAAAACAACCTTCATTAGAAAGCAGCGGGCTGAATTTCATTGGAAAGGTCCTTATAGTATACACGAAAATGAGAAGAGAAAAACACTACCAAATTATACGATCACATCATGCTGTCATGTAGCTTAAGAACGGGATGTAGATCGACACTGCGGTTACTGTATCAATTTGCTAGTAGTCTTAAGGATGAACATGGCGTCATACGACTAAGCCCCAACCTAGCCAGAACTTCATTTCGAGTTCATCTTGCCCATAACACTATGAGAAAATAGACTGACATGTTATGATGAGAAATACTTTGGCGTTCCAACAGAGGTAGTTCGTTAGGCGAAGGATTTCCAATTGATCCAGAGACCTACAGATGCTGTCATGCACTAAGTCAGAAAATAGAAAAACAATACGCCGTGAAGTCAAAGGAGATGGCGAGTGGTTCTGACAAGACGAGAAGAAAGACAAATAATATTCAAATGCAATAAGACGTACGTCATGGTGTCACTTAGCGCCTAAACTCAATATTTTTCGAGGTATTGTGTGTAAAGGTTACTAAACAAACTGGGAGGTCGGAACATAAGATAATAAGGATCATTCCGTTTATTCGACAGCAAACGGCTTTGGTTTTTACAAACTGAAACATAGCGTCACTTTGATTTATATATTGCGGTTCGTTCACCTCAGCGATAATAAAATAGATATCTTCTGGATGAACATAAGGCACACAGGTGCTACTGGCATGGTTCTCTGGAAATGAACTTGTGCTTCAATCAAAGCATTAATAGAAGTGGTTCGGTAATTGTCATGGTGGAGGGGGAGGTTGTTGCTAGCCGATTCAGCGAGTTAAATGGATATATTAGACGGTAATCACGTGTCGTTTGTATTATAACGATTCATCTTCTTAGGAATGATTGAGCGGCAAGTCCCGGATTATATAGCCGAATCGTTATTGTACAAACGATACGTTGATGATATTTTAATTTTTACTGATGTTACTCATTTTGACTTGTTTTTCAACTTTCTTAATAATATTCATCCCAACCTATCTTTATCTCACGAAGTTGAAACGAAAAGTTAACCTTTTTTGGATGTACTCATTACTAGACGTGCGGATGGCACGTTACAGCGCTCAGTTCACCGCAAAGCGCCGCAAAGCTACATGGGGGGGGGGTCAATATCTTCAGTTTTCCAGCTTTGCTCCTATTGCATACAAACGGGGTTTGGTTAAGACACTGTTTCATAGAGCCAGGCGTATTTGCACCCCGGATACTCTGCAGACAGAACAGGAGTTGCTGAGACAAACTTTACTAGCAAATGGATACCCCGACAAATTCATTGAGGCACATAATACGGTGAAGAAGAGCACTGAGCCCATACTGACGGCTCAAAAGAAGGATGTTTTCCTATTCTTGCCATTCAAAGGTGACCATCTAGCCAACGACATAAAACAAATTAAAGTCTGCTCTGGCTCGAACGTATGCGGCTGCGCAGTTGCGCTTATTTCAAACCACCAGAGGACCAGTTCTCCGCAATCGCGAAAGTAGTTTGTCAAACTGTTCTGTCTCCCATATTGTGTACCAGTTCACCTGCAGTTGCGGTGACGTTTACATAGGCAGAACAGATCGACAACTATCACAACGAGTCGCCGAACACACTTGAAGTGGTTGAAACAACAGATGATGAACCAGCCTCTACTTGGTGCACTGACGGCTCGAAATCCAACGTCATCGATTGCTAAACACATCATGACAACAGGTCACCAAGTTGACCCATTAAACTCATTCAAGATATTGTTGCGCAATCGAAACCCGAAGTTATTAGCTTTTTGCGAAGCGATGCTCATTCGAACTTACCAGCCGACGTTATGTGCACAAAAGTGGTTGAGGCAACCTATCGGGTTGCCATGGTCGTGATTACATAATAATTGGTGTGCTTGTAGGCGTGTCTAGTTCCTGTTTGTCCTTATCTGTATGATGTATATAACTGGACATGTTTTACGTTTGTGACTGATTAGGGTAAATGATTTAACCATCACAGCATGTCTCTTTCTGCTCTGATGAGGTGTTAAAGGGAACTCAGTGTTTCAAATACGTACGTTTGGAAATATGTATGTACCGGAAAAGGGGACCAACTACATCAAAGGTTACGACGGCGAATCTATACGCCTCCTACCTAATGCTGCACAAGTTATGACAGTTTTCGGCATCTGTGGATTATATGGTTCAAGGCCGATGAGATTCGTCACAAGGATCACCCCGATCTGTGCATGGCTAATAGCCTACCAGAACAAATTCAATTAGATCATGACCGATGGTAAACTGTCGAAGTATAAATTATGACAATCGAGTTGCCCGTTTAAGTGATTCAACTCCGTTTAAGTGGACAGTGCAGAATGTCACCAATATCCGGTTACCCCACGACAAAGAGTACGTCTGCAAACACGAGTACGGAGAAATGCGGTCAGCACACAATGAATTTACTACGGCAATTAAACTGCGCCATATACCTACCCAAAGTGGACGCTTTGGTCAGCATTCTATCTGGAATTATGTGCCACTCATTCCCCTACTGGATATTCTCTTCATTTTCAAATTCAAAGTATATATTACTGCTGAGTCTAGACAAGAGTGAAACTCGAGTCTAGTGCTTCTTTTCGAAAGGGGCCGACTGTATAATCTTTGGGGATGCGACAGTTGCGATCAATTGTGGGTGATGTTCAACTTGAAATTACGCAATATGCCTCAACCGCGCCCGGAAGCGATGCAGACAACCGTTGACCGATCGATCGGTCGAGGCATGGGAAGAAGTGTACTTTGAAGCCAACCGAAATTCGGGTCGTGTTTGACAATCACCCAGATTCGGATGGTGCGAACGTGCGCTCATGCTAACTCGAATCATTTTTGCCCTCTAAAGACGCAGACTACTTTCGATTCGTATCATATCCAATCAATGCAATGAGATGTAGAGATACCATTACTAATCAACACAATATATTAACATATAGAATTAGTAATAAGATGAAGTAAGTTGACTTCAGCTATTAGATAACAGTAAACAAGGTTCCTAAGAGCAAGAATACGCACTTTCTTCCACAATGCATCTGAGGGAACTGAGCCGTTATAGCGTATGAAATACCAGTGCTCAATAACCCCTTTAGAATTCGAACAAATTTTGTTGGAGATCTACGGTAACGTGGTATCAAACAACCGATAGGTACCAATGTCGTTCTTGGACAGACATCACTGGATGGTACAAGACACAGGCAGACCAATAAACCGGTTAGTAGATGCTATGCAACGGGAAAGCTGTTGAAGCCGTTGTATGCCCATTCTCAGTGCAGAAGGTGAGTTTATAGGCAGCCATCTATAGCGCTCTCCATTTTAAGTAGCATTCAACAGGGGGGTCCGATCTCCTCTCTCTTCTGAAACTATGTGCTGGATGGTAAACAAGAAGAATCACTTGGCAGTAACGAGGATCTCGGACAGGAGTTTCAACCAGATGTTAGGTTGGTTGACACTGCGTATTCGAACGACATTACTTTACATAGTTCTTCTGCAGATGGCATGCAGACCACGTTGAGCCGGTTAAACGATGTGACTGGTCTGTAGTATTGTCATAAAATTGAGTTGGCCCTGACCCAAATATTGATATCACAGGCAAGACGTTCGAAATGGTTAATTGTTTCACTCACCTAGGCAGTACCATCACATCGGCTTTTAATAACGTTAACGAGTTGTCCACGAGTATAATGAAAGTACGCAGTGCTTTTTTTAATCATCATCATCATCACCATCATCAGCATTTACGGCGTCACAAAGGTATCCGACTGCCTATTAATAGCAACGCTTGAAATGTGTGCATTCATTTTTGTTCTATCGGTAACATACCTAGCCCATTCGTGCGGAAGCTGAACACAAACTCTTGGTATGCGATCGTCGATTCCTCCACCAGTTAGCCTGTATCAAATGGGTTGCTGTGTAAGGAGCGCAAAAACCCGTCAGCGCGCATTCGGGAATACTGCAAGCTCGTAACCAGTATCCGAGGTAAGAAAAACGCAGCCTTCGAACGTTGGGTCATGTAATCCACATGTCGACGGAGCGTTTGCTGTATCGCACGTTCTTCCATTCGACTGCTGACGACTGAAAGATATCGCGAGGTAGTCAGGCGATAAGGTGAGCATGGATTATGAAAGCGATGAACGACCACATGGTAAGTGTCACCTGCTTGGATGAGAAGTGCGTGATCATCTATACAGCTGGTTAGAAACGCTCCAGGATACATACAACGTGTCGCAGTCAATGACGGACCTCCATTAGCAATGTTTGTAACACCACCTCGTGAATTTTCGCCGCTTTTGTTCGATTTCTCTTCTGCGTATAGTTTTACTTATTGATAAATCTATTTTGTGAACTACTATCAGGAGGAGTGACGGCCTGAACCGTAGTACCCGCCAGTGTGAAAATACTGATAACACAAAACGAATGCTTGGTATTAGTAGAAGAGCAAACTACTTAATGCTGACCACTCTTCAAATCCTGGTGAGCAGAACAAATTCCTCACTAAAGCAAAGGCTTTGGACTTTTGATGAGTTTTTTTCGTCAGTAAAACGCTGTGATAAAATTCGGTGGCATTCGACCAAATCAAGTAGGGTCTATATGATTGCATACATATGTGCCCTTAAAACAATGGAAGTCGGTAATTCCGTGAATTTCACAACCACCACACAAAACAGTATCAGAGCGCACTTTTTACTATATATTTGATGATGTAAAACTTCAAAATGTAATCTCCTGTTCAAAAATATATGAAAAATCAACGCATTTCCAATAAAAGACGTCCAAAGTTATTTTATTTCGATGAATGAGATTGAACATCAAACGGAATATAACCCCAGATAGTTCACAAAAATGGTCACACAATAGTTAGAACGGTATCACTATGGGTGAGCATTTACGCAGTTGGATAAAAAATGGGGTTAGTCAAAGTTTAGCCCGTACGAATCAGGGAAGACAAGCCTATGACTCACGTTCTCTACTAGCTGCCCCATACGCACACGCATTGACTTTTCTGAGTCGACTATGTGGACTACAGGCATCCGATGAATACCAGTCACTCGTTGGCTCGCAGGTTGTCACGCTAACAAAACGATCATCATTATCATCATCATGGCTTCGACTGATTGGACACAATATCCTGATACGATTTGGTAATGAAATAACCGCATTTATTATGAACTTAAGCTGCATTCTGTTAGACTGTCTACTACTCATCACAGTAATCAAAATACCGCTCAACAAGTCAATGATTTCTGTGATTTCAACTTGGAGAGAAGTCCTAGTCGAGGGGTCATCGATTGGAGTTAACAGACAGTAACTGTGTCTCCTCTCGAGACGATCGGGCAACCTGATCATTACTCACAAGCGAAAGTGGTTGAGCGTTCACATATGATAATTCGGTCGTGCCTAATGTGAGGTCAATGGCGCAGTGGTAAACACGGTTGCCTCATGAAAGCGTGGCCGGAGTTCTAGTCCCGGCAGTGGCAAGGATATGCACTACTGACGAGCTCTAATGAGAGCGAAACTCGAGTCTAGTGCTTCTTTTCGAAAGGGGCCGACTGGAAAGTCTATGGGAATGCGACAGCTGCGATCAATTGTGGGTGATGTTCAATCTATATGAAAAACCAAAATCCCCTACTACTCATCAGTGATTTGTTAACAATTGATAAACAGTAGTTTACCAACCCTTTCATATATACAGTGTTGATGAGCTTCGCCATGTTCATTTTCTGTCAGTTGCATGTTATAGAAACGCTGAGCATTTGTCTTTCCACTATACAAGGGGACCATGCTACTCATGTCTAGTCAGCTCAGAATAGGTGACGGAAACTGGTAGTATCCATTTTCCATGACCAACCGTGCATTTTGGTAACGGTTTAACCACATTAACCAAGCATCATGGGCAATTATTTACAGTGCCAAAATAAACGTATAATGTGTACGAATGAATGTCTGCCACAAAAAATCTGATGGGCAGAGTATTCTATCAAACTCGCAGAGGAAACGAGAGGATTCAAAAAATAAAGCGGTACCAATACATCAGGTTGTTTATTGTGGTTGCGGTTTTCGCCGACTGTCACCTGAATCAGATGCACATTTTCACATCCTAGCACTAAACGTTCCCATGAACCACATATGTACATAAAACGAAGTAGTAAATCTGTCAAACGCCCCACCAGTTACCGTACAGATTGTCTGTCGTTCGTAAATGTGGCTTATTCGCGACGAAGATATCAATAGACTAGCTGCGTTTGACAATCGTGTACCAGGCAACCCATCAAAAGCGGTCCGAATTAGAACACTTTGTACTGCCGAGGCTATTGGAATCAGGCTGCTTGACCCGATATTATGTCACCAAAAACGGTTTGTTCAGGCGCTGCACCTACCATGGCCACAAATCCATCGGATCGATGGCCAACCTGCGCGGTCAAACCAATGGACAAGCGTGACGTAACCGACCAATCAAGCCATCGCCAATTGACTGACCAGTGACCTAGTTTCTCTGTAATAAGTCTGATCGATATCTCGATCTAACTCTATTAACTCCTTATATAATTGTACCGGCCTGAAGATGAATTATCGAAAACATATGTTCGCCTATATGTCTTTATTCTCATTATCGTAATGGGCATATTTGAAACGATGACATTGCTATCCTCACTAATGACCGTGTGAACAATTCGGCAGTTAGCCAGTGCGTACTTCGGAGCACTTGAGATACGTGGTCAAACAATACAACTACACGTGTCTGCGACGGTTGGGTCACTACTCGCATGCTAATTAAGCGCTTACCGCACTCTATAATGATTACTGAAACTATCAACTGACGGGCGAAACAACGAGACGATTCGACAACGAAATAGTCAAGAAATACGAAGAGCATCACTAGTTCGTTGAGTAAAGTGGATGGGTGTCGTCTGTCTAGTTGAGGACCTCGCGAATTCTTACATCACCGGTTAGAAACGCCGTTCGAGAGGCCAGCGCGCAGTAGTCGATAATCTGCTTGTATCCAGAACGCTTCCATTCCTTTTAATCCATACCCAGTGTCTTCCCTATCATTTCAATATTATTCTTGAAGATATCCCATGTCACTGACGAGGTGAAGGGCGGCTTGAGTCACAGTATTATCTGGTCTGGCCCATGACGATCAGGGGAGAATGAATGAAAACTGATTTGCTGTTGGCTGCCGTTTTTGAGGTCTAATTTTGTGGAGGCCATCCACGTGCATATAGTCAATCACACAAGGCGCCATGACACTGAAATTGCTGTTATTCCAACAATGATAGTAGACGAGTCCACTTCAACTTAAATAACAAGCGACGCACCGGCGGTAACAAAAACTCACTTGACTTTGTGTGTCCTTTGAATAAATGTACATAAGAACAATAACGTAGCGAACAAGATTCGTTTTCTGTCTCTGATCATCAGGCTAATTACAACGCCTGGAAATGTAAAAACAGTCATCAGAATGAGTGGGAAAACTGGTCAATATGTTTCCTCAATCATCCTGGTAACTGTTTTCATATTTATTGTGTTGTAATTAGCCTGATGATTAGAGACAGAAAACAAGTCTTGTTCGCTACTTTGTTGTTCTCATGACTTCAATGGGTAATTTTGGACGAAATGTACATAACGAAACGGAGCCGTCGAAAACAAGACCGTATTCATTAGGTTCACCATCTTAGAGGATAACCTGTCCGGAATGGTTTAATCGATTAGAACTGATTTCGTTCATAATATTGAGCGCACGGAAAACAAAAAAAGGATACAAAATTTAGTGTAGTTATTTGTTTCATTAACTCTTTGAAGAGTAGTTTGTAGTAACCAATTCGCTGTACCAATGCTAAAAGAGGTTGGTTACGATTTTACCCTCTTCCGAATAATGAAGCAAAGGAGGTTTCAAATTTATTTTTTCCTAATCCTGTTCTGATTTGAAAGTTTGCATTTAGTCAGTAATCACTGTAACCAGGATTATGGAGATCCTCGGAAACCTGTTCTAGCACAAACCAAACGGTGGCAGCTTTGGATACAGTTGGTCTCAGTGGCCAACAATAAACTGGCAATCACCTTGTTGGGTCTTATTAACAGCAGGCGCGGTGTGAAGTAGAAAACGCGATTTATGAATGTGTGCCAGAATGACAGGTCATCACAGAATTATAGTCCGGACACTTGATTACTGAGTCGTGATTACTATGATCGTCAGAAGGTACGTGAAGTACTTTCCAATTATCAAAAGAAGTAAGACAGCTAACGAAAGTAATGACATTCTTTTCCGCATGACCATCGTCATCATCATCATCATCATCATCAT
>LOND01000708.1:66239-77725 GCA_014220965.1 Paragonimus kellicotti | reverse complement strand
ACCCACAAACCACCATGAAACGCGTTTGAGAAACCAGAATAGCACCTACAAACTTATCCACTAGCATATACGCAGATAACCTTACAATTGACCGAATTACGTATGGTTCGCAATGCTAAAAACTAACGTGAGCGTAGGACAGGAAAGTGAATTTGTCATTCAGACTGGTTTCAACATTTCTTATTATCAGTCATAGAATCACAGAACAGTTAGTGATAACGATATGGATTACAGGCATTCAAGAACAAAAAATTCAAATCACATCGAAGTTTGTTTGAAAACTGAACATTGCACACACAGCTGCCTCAGGACAATCTAGCTATAGAAAAATTAACTCACTAAACAGGTCGCATTTCGAAAACAACAAACCTTGAGAAAGTCATCTGCAAACATTCATAAGCTCACTACTACTATCATTCCAAATCACATTTACGGAGATGTAAAGATCAATCATACATTTTACGTAAACATTCGTAGATGACACCTTTGTAGTTATAACAGTACTATTAAGTGATGAGTTTTGTGGAAGCACACAACAAACTGAGGAATATTTTGAAGTCAGAATGTCACACGAAATCAGGAAAAGATAAGATTACCGGAAACTTTTTATCACTTGCTGTAACCTTCAATCTGAATTTTATTCAATCGGTTAATATACAGTAACCTTCATCTCTTATGATTGTTTGTAACGTGCGGTCGAAACCAGCAAGCGCGCACGGGTTGAATTTGAATTGCGTAACAGGACGTGCTGCTGTGTTGTTGACGCCGTTTTAGTTTCCGTTTGTGTAAGTCGTGTGCATGGCTTACTGGGCCTTTGGCTCATGCTTGTCTGTATTGTTTCCTTTTACAGGATTGTTGTTGGAACCCCTCCTTCGGAAGAACGCTGTCCCCCGGTGTCTCCACGTTGCCCCAAAGTTGGTCCGTAAGTGTGACGGACAATCAGAATGAAGACGGCTGGCTTGTATGTTACAATTTCAGGTGATGTAGTTGAATTTGTTGTCAGGTTGAACACATCAAGTACTTCAATCTTGAACGTTTTGTACTGACCGAAAGTTTAGGTGTACAACCACAAGTTCCAGTGTTTTTCTATCTCTTCTTCAAGTCCATAATTTATGTTTCTTCTAATATTCTTTTTACGGATCTCACGCTATTTATTTTATTTAACATTTATCTTGAAAATCGAATCAGGTGCACATTAAAAACCAGAGGGTACTTTCCAATTTTCCTAGAACTTACAGCAGTCTGAAAGTAACACTTTATTTCTCCACTTTCCTAAACCATACAGGCGATGAACACACTGAGTGCGACGATAGAATCCTTTAGTAGTACACGGTAAGTAGTTGGTATTGGTGTTTATCACACCATTTCTTGAAAGCATCCATTGTGAGTCACAATTTCGAGCCCACAGAGATGTGCCTTCCAATGTGAAATTAGACTGGTTTAAGACAGGGCAGTGTAAGTCCGCATAAGGCGAAACCATATTCCATCATGTCAGAAACACCAAAACTTTCTCCACCCTAACCAATCCCGCCAACACCTTCGTCACTATCGATATCACCTTTGATGTGCTTCGAGGCCAACTCAAGATGTCTCAAGAGACCTCTCCGTATCAACTGTTCAAGTATCCTCAGGCCAAACAACCAAAAGGCTAGTAGGTCACAGCAGTCAAAATATACTGGGGTGATAGAACTGCCAGATTCGAAAAGTTCCATCACCACTGAGATAAAGTCAGCGTACGTTAATCCGACACGGTCAAGAGACCAATCAAAAAAAGTAATTGTAATTTTTTGGATTTCGGTGCGTTACTTCCGTTTCCGCCCCATGTCCCACTGTACCCGTTCGGACCGCTTAGCTTGAACCCCACTGTACGTATAAAGCAATACCAAAGAGACCCAACCATCATAGACGGAAATATATCAACAGCACGTGCTTAATCACCATACAGTCATGGGGAGAAGAATAACTTCGAAATGGAAAACAAAAGAAGGGGAGATAATGGAATCGAAGTACTAAGAAACGTCAGCGTCTGAAAAACATCCACATCAACGCAACGAACCATCAGGCTACACTAAAGACTCACTGGGATATCTTACTTTGCAAATCGGGGCACGCAAAAACTGTTAGCTGGACACTACTGGTAAGTAGTAAAAGAGACGGTTAATATAAATTGTGCAGCAATCACAGCACACATTTAGACAGACTTATATTAGTCCTCCTTCGAAAAGAAACACTGTACTCATTTAGATAACTCAGTGGAAATGATATAATGTTTGTTTCAAAAATGGCCCGATGAAGTCTATTTTCACGAGAAAACTGCAAACAAATTTGGGTGTCATTCAGTACTGGGATAGTGTCAAACTGAATGTTAGAGAGTTTCCAGAAAGAAACTCTGACCGACCGTCTGAGAGGCACCCGTCGCAGGTATGATGCCCCTGTCTGACTGCATATCTGCCTCGTGATGAACTGTGGACAAACGTATTCTTGCTCCGTTTCGTACACAATAATACCAGAAAAATCCTAACAGGTAGCCTAAACAGATATCAATACACAGAATAGTGACATCGCGACATCAAAAAGTGTTGTCCAAGGTCAAGCACGGTCATAGTAAATTGATTAAATCATCGCCTAAATGGCCAACAGTCGACACGCCGTCTTAAGTGAAAAATTGATATGGCAAATTGGCCTCAAAAATGGAACAACTGGATCAAGATGGTAGACTGTCGAAGTTTTAAAACTCCGCAAACCATAGTGAAGCGTGGAAAATCACATCACACTGTCATTACTTGTTTACAAAAAACCGTGAGTCACTTCGATAAAATGAACATGTTTCAACGTACAATCAGTTCTATGAATACGACTCACATGTACAGAAGCTCAATAAAAAAATGAAGGGAAAATTAAAAAAATTTGATTAGCATGACAATGAGCCGCGAAGGATTATTCGAACCATTGTGTGACACAGAAGGTACGGTGACCAGACTGGCGTAGAGAGCAAGTCTGAATACCACCGTAAAATTGAATGTTCTCCCTGATTACTATTCAATGACAACTACATTATTAACGTTTTAGGGACACGCTTGACGAGAGCGATTGCGCGCGCGCGCGCACACACAACACACACACACTATCAACGCGGCCCGACCAATTTCAGCCTGTTTTACCACTCGACCGCGTCTGTGAAGATGCCAGTTCGTTTACACTCAAAATCACACTGCATTTACGAACTCTCACACAAATGGTTAGTCATTTACGTAGGCGGAAAAGAAAGACATTCAAGTCATCGGGTCAAGCAGGACATTTCAGTGTGAATCAGAAGCAAGTCAGTAGGATGCAGCGAAATGTGAATTCAACAAACAAACTACAAACAGCCAGCATAATCAACCGTTCGATACCTGCTAATCGGCCGACCACAAATGAATTCTAATAAACGAATCGTCTACGGTATATTTGTGTGTGCGTACAGAAAGACCGTTGACCTTGGTGGTATATTTTCCATGTCAATCAACACGTGTTGAGTATGGGATTCAACTGGCGTATGTAATTTATCCTATTTCTTTGCAATGTTTATCCCTTTTTGCTCATACATAACTACGCCCTACTGATACATGTACTTGATAAGACCAACCGAAATAATCTCGAGAGACAACCTGAAACGAACTGTGCCCGCCCCCACTAACGAGATGGAAGCATGTTCAGCAACAATTTCTGACAAGTTTTGAAATAAAAGATGTCTTTTTTTCATGCGTACATTTAAAAATACTCATTCTGGTTATTCTTTCTTCCACAACATGCACACAGATAGAAGCCCAGAACTGAATGAACCACTACAGGTACCTTAATCCTCACTAACGCCGTCTGTTCTCTTCACTTGCTTCAACAACAGCAGAAGCAGCAATGCAACCCCATTGAGCATCTCAAGCCATTTCACTGATTGCAATCACATTGCCGAGAAGGCGTCCAATAAAGCACAATCTTTATTGTCCAACAACCGCGTATTCCGCCCCGCTCAAAATGCTGCACGCGCACTTCAGCGTTTCCATGAGGTCATCAGATCCAGTCCACACCACGACGATCAGGTTCCCGTTTCACATGCACAGTCGTGTGCACTTCTGCCCCGTCCAAAGCACACCCACACACATGATACACAGGTTTCGTGAATGACGACCCGACGACGAGCATCCGGCGAGGTTCCCCAGGCGCTTGTACATGCCACCCAATATCCTTCGCACCAGCCACTCTCTCTGAACAAAAAACAAAAAACGAAAAAATAACCGGACGGACCGCACACGGCGCGCGGACCCCACCCAGACACAGCACAGAACCAACAGGCCGCCCCACTGAGGAACGGGTGCCCACCACCAAGCCCGGCCCACCCCCGCCAGGAGCCCAACCCCGCCGACCAGGATGCCCCACAAACAAACACGCAAGGACCGCCACCCGCACCCAGCACGCCATCACCACACCCGGCAAAGCACCGACCAACCATTTTTCTTTTTCAGAAATTTTACTCGCTCTCTTTTTTTGCTTTCTTTTTAACACAAACGAAAACACACATACAAAAAACCCGACAACTACTGCTCGGCCACGGCCACCGCCCGGGCACAAGACCACACCCAGCCAAACCCACACATCCCCGAACCACGCCCCACAGTACAGCGCCCGACAGGACCCACCACAAGGCAACCAGCAACCCAACCTGCACAGCAAGCGAGAAGTGCGGAACACTGACAAGTTAGCAAAGCGAACCAGACCCCGCAACGAACAAACAAACACCCAGGAAGCAAAGCCCACAGCAAACGGCCAACCACAAACACAAGGGACCAACACCACGCTACCCAACTAACGCCCAGTCCCTACCACCCCCTACTACCACATAACAGTGCCAACACAACAGAGACAAACCACCCATTTCCTTTCTTTTACTGCCAAGCTTTCTCCGAGCCCACCCCCAACCCACAACCACCGAATCAAAGAACGTCAACACCCAGCACGCAACACAAGGGAACCAGGAACACACACCGCCAAACCACCGATGCAACACCATCCCCACCGCCCAAAAAAACACCACACAAACCCACCCAAGCACATAACGCAAATCACCCGAACCTCCTTTGCCCGAGGCGCCCCTGCCCTCAAAACACGGGCCCTGGTCCGTGATAACTCTGTGGGGTACTCCAAAGCGAGCCAGGACATTGTTCACAAAAACGTGTGCAACCGTTCGCTCGTTTGATCTGCCGTTGGAATGGCTTCCACCCATCGCGTAAAAACACTCGGTCCCAACTCACTAACAACACTATTGTAGCGATTTCCGCCGCATCAACCACCAGAACTTGTTGACACGCGGACGAAAAACGGCACACACCATCAACAAGCACGTCGTTACCAACAACACCCAGGGCCTTCAGATGCGAGGAGATCTGATTGCACCCCACTTGCACGAAGCTAGCGCCAAGTACTCGTCCCTCATTAGACTACGTCTCGGTTACTGTGCAAGCTACCAATGGCACCGGCCAAAGCCAGCAGAATCCGCCAGGCGCCAGACTGTACCCCGCCTTTTGTGTGAACGGACAGCAGTACGAGTTCCTCAGGATGCCGTTTGGTCTGTGCAATGCTCCAGCTACCTTCAGACGCCTCTTACTTCGCATTCTGGAGGATCAGGAAGGAGTAACGGTATACGGAGACGACATTGTTGTATTCTCCAAGACAGTATCGGAACACGTAGACAGATTGCGAGCGGTGTTGCGCAAACGAATCCAACAGCGCAGCCGGCCTAAAACTGAGTAGTAAGAAGTGCCAAATAGGCCGCAGTTCAATCGTTTGCTTGGGACACACGGTTGGTAATGGGAAAATCCAACCACTGCCGGAGAAGTTAACAGCCATCAAGAACTTCCCAACACCAAAGTCGAAACGGCAACTGAGATGTTTCCTGGGAATGGTCGGTTACGATTCGAATTTACCGCCAGGTTCTCACGCAGAAGAGGCATATCCACTACTGTTCCAGCTGCTGAGGAAGGACAGAAAATTTGTGTGGAATGAGGACTTGGAGGTGGCGTTCAACGAACTCAAGCAGGAAGCTACCGGCATTCGACGGTGCTTGACGATCCCCAAACCGAATGAGCCATTCACGGTGTCAGTTGATGCAAGTGATATCGGAATCGGGGCAGTTCTTTCACAACCGTCGGGGACAATTGAGTATGCCAGCCGAGTACTTACGGAAGCAGAGCGAAAGTATTCCACCACGGAGAAAGAATGTCTAGCTATCGTCTGGGCGCTGGAGAAGTGGAGGACCTATTTGATAGCGACCACCTTTCATGTTGAGACCGACCACAAACCCCTGATCTGGCTACAGACGGCGAAGGATCCGCGCGGACGACTGGCACGCTGGGCACTTCGACTGCAGGAGTTCAACTTTACCATCGGACATGTTAACGGCACGAAACAATGAGGTACCTGATGTACTGTCACGACCGATACAAGAAAGTGAGCTGCCGACTGAAGCCATACCCGTGAACGCAGTATTGGTTGCCGATAAAGACATCTTGGTCAATCAACAGCAAGACCCTCAAGTACGCGAAATATGTGAACATTTACTGGCAGGTACCAAGCCCAAAACGTTGACTTCCGGACTGAACGATCTGTTACAGATCTGGGACCGGCTACACCTGGAGAACGGTCTGCTCGTCATCGATGTGGAGGTGCAGAGGGGACTTCGACCTCGAAGGCTGCCATTTATTCCGGTGGACCAGAGGGAACGTGTGATTCGACTGGCACACACAGATGTTCACATGGGACGAGAACGCGTGTTCGAATTGCTGCGGCGAAGGGTATTTTGGCCCACGATGCGGAAAGATGTAATTGATTTCATTCGAGCCTGTCCCCATTGCCAACAGAACCGAGAGACAGTGACGACAACACCGCCGATGCAGTCGATCGTGACAGAGGAAGCCGCGCACACCTGGGGCATAGACATTTTTGGTCCGCTCCCAACAAGTCCAAATGGAAATCGCTACATAGTTGTTATGATTGACCATTTTACGCGATGGGTGGAAGCCATTCCAACGGCAGATCAAACGAGCGAAACGGTTGCACACGTTTTTGTGAACAATGTCCTGGCTCGATTTGGAGTACCCCACAGAGTTATCACGGACCAGGGCCCGTGTTTTGAGGGGCGGCAATTTCAAGAGATGTTGAAGAATTGGGGGATACAGCGCCTGAGAACCTCGCCGTACCATCCACAAACGAACGGGTTGACGGAACGGTTCAATCGGACAATGAAGGAATGGCTGAATAGCAGAGGTAGTAACTGGGAAGAGGGACTGCCGGATGTTTTGTTTGGATATCGCACGACGAAGCATTCAACAACCGAGAGTTCGCCATTTGAACTGACATACGGGAGGGAACCAAGAATTCTCTTGGATGTCTGCGTGTCCAGAGACAGAGAGGGGCAATTAGTGCCGCAAGAACGACAACACATGGAACACCGTGCGCTTGAACGGACAATAGAAAGACAACGCCGAAATAAGCAAGCATACGACGTGAGGCACAACACACATAAATGGCGCCCGTTCAGGATCGGAGACCAGGTGAAAGTAAGAGACTACGGTCGACCAGAAACATCCGGCCCCGGCGCAGGAAAATTTAGAAGGCGGTGGAACGGACCATTTACCGTCACGAACTGCAGAAATACGAGCGTCCAAATTAACCAAGGCCCTCGCGGGCGATGGATCAATGCTGCACACCTGGCACCCTGGCACACTCGCAGCAAGTTCTTTAAAGGGGGGGCGAGTGTGGTGGATTATCAAGCCGGAGGTGAGAGTATTCCAACACTTGGCGGAATACCTCAACGCGGAAGGGAGGTCCGTCCAAAAGACCATAGCGAGCAGATCGAGGACAACGTGGGCGACCGAATGAGTCATCACTCGACTGGATCGGACCAACGGGCGAGGCACGGCAGGCAAAATAAGACGGATGGCCTGATCGGGGGCGCCGTTATTCCAACACTCAAAAGGATCTCTCGACACGGCCGCGGAATACGGTCAAAACCCACAGTGGATAGATTGCCGACAACACGAGCGACCGGACGAGCTATCGCTCAACAGGATCGGATTAACGGGCGAGGAGTGACAGGCGAAAACCCCCCGGTAGAAGGCGCCGATCACACGTAAACCGGGCAGAAGTGCACACGACGCGTGAACGGAAACCTGGACGTGTTGTGGACTGGATTGATGACTCATAAACGCGAGCGCGTGCGTAGCGTGGTAACTAGCGTGTTGGACAATAAAGATTGTGCTTTATTGGACGCCTTCTCGCTACAATATGATCGTTGTACACAAGGAAGGTGATGAAAAGCAGCACAAGCTATGAGACATCGTATGTCTAGGATAAGCCCCAGAAAGAAGTGACACCACGCACTGTGGTCTCCACGCTCGCACACACACACACACACACACTGGTAATGGGGAGTTGTCAAACGAATCAACATGTGTATACAGTGGCGCAACAAACTCGGCTTAACTCATCCTTACAAACGGAAGGGGGAGGGGAGGTTCTAGTGTAAACACTACGAAGCAGGACAAACCGAACAGATAATAGCGGCAAAGTACGGCTGACAAATATACTACATCGAAGCTTCATCAATGTGCGACGGACTACGCCCGATGAACGGACGCTAATGGGACAAGGTTGTACTCGTTGAAACGAGGGATATGATCTGTCCCTGTCACCTCGATCAAAATGAAACACTCTGTCAGACTACAAGATTGGTAGTCATGTTAAATGGGGGACAAACTGTCATATCCATAATGTTTGTTTACTCAGCTGGCTTCGAAGCGATCTATAAACTTGCGAACTAAAGAATGTCCTTACTCTAATCGCAAAAGGTTCAATAATCTTCTGATGTATTTTAAATTTCTGAGCCTAATTATAGACACCGAAGCTTCGAATTCTGGTCGCTTCAAACTGAAAGATACTAACAAGTAGGTGGAATTATTTACACAGATAATTGAACAAACGTCCCTCAGGTGCGATAAGGTAAACTTAGAAGCTGAAAATGAACTTGTCATTCGAGACCAATCACGACTAAAACGACGGTCCCGCAAAAAATAAATTCTGAGTCAGTTGGTACGTATAGTTTTCCGGAGAAAATAAGCGTCTCAGTACCTAACCGTCAATTGACTGCCTAGAACATTCAGCGTGTACAATTTATGTCACTTAGTGGAATGGAAACAATATAAGACACCATCCGCATTCACTGACTTCTATCTAGTAAATCGACCATAAAACAACCATGATAGCTCTCAAAAATAATTAACAAACCTGCAATCGCATTCACAGATTCTATTTAACTATCTGTTTTAGGGGTTGAAGCCTTGCAGATGTTCTGTTTTGACTTCAGGCTTATATTCGACATGTTAGAAGGTCGACTTGTTAACCTTGCTATGTACATGCCCATATTCATTACACTGCGCTGACAAGTCGTAATCGATATACTAACATGGCTCGACGATAAACGTCTCACTCTATATTTCAAACGATAATGTGATGTGAATAACCGGCTGTGATAATTCGTTATACGCCTAACACGGTTCAGAGATCCAGCTAGGCCAAACACTGTTAGTGTCGGTGTCACCCTCTATCACATCCACCCAGTCCCATATGCAAATCATCGTACTTATGGTTTGGCATAACTGCTGGTCACAAGCATTGCCACATCAAAAATTATCAGGCTCTGTTGCATACGTCCACGCTACGAGACGTCTCAATCGAAAGGAAGATGGATACAGCACACCGTGCCCTGACTCTGTCACACGAGTTAAAATGGTATGCGTTCCTACGGAGAGGATTTCTTAATCCCAAGACTTGCGCAGCTTCATCTTGTAAATGAATTACATGCTGAAGTCTATTCTCACATCTAATTGTCCTCCCTCCGCCGCATTCCGTAAACGTCCACTAGTTCAATCAGTGTTTGGCACTCCTACCATACTCTTGAGATTTTGATAAACTCAAACATTATTGTCATCTAGTTTTCATAGTCATGAATAGATGGTACACTAATACGTGTGACATGTGTTGTTAGTAGGTATTCACCTTATGAATACGAGCAACTTCGCTTCAAACACGACCGTGATTATAGATGAGCAAAGACGGGTCACCTTCTAAACCTTTAAAAATGCGGACAATCTGATGTGTAGAATACAGTGGATATAGCCACATGGAAATGGAATTTTAAACAGTTTA
Source organism: Paragonimus kellicotti (assembly GCA_014220965.1). Lineage (NCBI taxonomy): Eukaryota > Metazoa > Platyhelminthes > Trematoda > Plagiorchiida > Troglotrematidae > Paragonimus > Paragonimus kellicotti. The sequence continues at coordinate 67,489 of LOND01000708.1, read as the reverse complement.
TTTGTTCAGAGAGGATATCGGCGAAACGCAACATTGCTCAGGCGATAGTCCACTATACACTTGTTATGTTAAGCAGATAACGGCGACCAAAAAGCAGTGTTTGAAAAGGGGTGCGTACGCAGAGGCATTGTTCACTCTGTTCTCTCACTCAGGGCTGATCACAAGCCAAAGGTAGCGGTGGCTAGCACGCATTACACAAATTTTGACTGTACTCTAAACAGATCCTATAACAACAAACATGAAGACCGATACAATCATCCAGGAAAGTAATCGATCGTACACAGTAGACAGTTCATGAATTTTCATAGGAGTATAGAGAAACCGACATCAAGTCTGGCTTAAATTGGTTTCACCTGACATTCCGGTTGTGGTCTAAAAAATGCCGTCTTCGATGAGACAATACACGGCATCCATATTTCGTACACGCCCATACCTTGCACGTTATAGTTCGTAGCCCAGTGTATATCTCTGACATTTTCAGAATTTTATGCTACAGTCTGGAAAAGATATGTAAGTTAAATTTTGATTAATTCTCAAACCAATGGTGTAACACCAAATAGCATCATTTGGACGAGACCCAACGAATTCATTACTGCCCAGGTATATCACTCTGTTAACCAAGAACCAGTACTTCTATAGAACTATGAGGTGATTAGTAAAAACTGAACATAACTCGTAATTATTATATTTATATTTTTCTGACAAAGGTGTGCTGAACACAGTGACAGTTGGTTCGCATAGAAATGTTGAATCACATCAGAGTTACACAATAATAAAATTTAGGAATGGCTTAATAAGTATGTATTGGTTGTAACCTCCAATCCATATTACAGCACCGAGTTAATCTGGTTAATTAAAAAAACCGAATGTGACTCATTTAACTTGTCAGAAGAAAACACCCCGTTAAGGTCGGTAAGATCTCACAGTAGGGCCGAAACTGAAATCACTGTAATTCGCACGCACAACCCAACTGAAAGCACAGATTAACACTGCACTCAAGATTTGAAATTATATTAGCCTGACCTCATTCCGTGAACGTGTAATGAACAACTACTCAGCTGGCATTAATTTGATTATTCACAAAAGCTCCCCTTCTCCTTTTATCTCATCAATGGTTACCTTGTAAATTGTGAAGTAAGTGTGATACAATTTCAGTTATTTCGAACACTCGGCCCAAAGGAAAAGCGCCAGGATGACCATCATGATGGATAATAGAATAATGTTGATGAGACCCAGCTAGGTCATGGTGT
>LOND01000708.1:24631-39798 GCA_014220965.1 Paragonimus kellicotti | reverse complement strand
AGAAGAAAAATGTCATCAAGGGAAATAAAATCTATGAAACCTAGAAAGCAGTAAATCTACGACAATGAGGTTAGTAACCCGCATTACTACAATGCGCAATTATAGTGATGTCATTGTAACCCACATGTTACTCAATAAGCGCCAGGAGTGTATAGCTTATATTACGCAAAACATTCATACAATGGCTTGTCCTATACTAGAGGGAATCCAAAGCCGCGAGTAAAATGAAACAATACGTCGAAAAATAACCGCATTTAAAATGAGGTCAAGTAAGCTTGCTATTCAAAGTGACCGTAGAATGCGGATTCCTTCGAGGTGGTTACAAATGAGCGAAACCTACTCCGTGAGTGCGAATCCATGACCTCACGAAAAATGCAGTCAACAGTTCTGAGTCAAGACCTGTTTCGAAATATTCCAACTAGTTTACAATGAAAACGAACAAGCTCTGCTTTGTATCACACTATGATGTGTACGAATTCGCCGTTGGTGGACTAAAAGAGGCTAATGCGAGCGCACCGAAAGCGCCAAACAACTAAGAAAACTAATAGTGAAGGAAATCACACTACTGCAGGCAAAGATAACAGGTGAGCACCACATGCATCCTTGCATGTAAACCAACACCTGCGTGGTTGATAAAAGATACACGGGTGCGACAGATGGGATGGAGGAGGGTGGGCAGGCAAACATCGTGTAGGGAAAACAATGTGAAAGGCAACACAGTGAAGGCAACAAAGTTGTGCACGTATGCATTTTGGGATGCATAACAGAAAGAACAATAAAAACCAAACAGAGCGGTAACACGGTAGTACTATCAACGAGAAGAGAGAGCGAATAGAGAATAACGGGGCAAGCACAGCTGGTCGTGAAAGCGACAATTACAACGGATTCGAAGCACAGTAGGAATGTACACAGGCACTTACGATCACAGCAGTTGTACTACATATGGACTGATCAAGAAAGATCGGGCAAATGGGTTGAAATAAAAGGTAGAATTACCGGACTCTTGAGCAGTGGAAAGGGTTGAAGTGTAACAAAACGTTTCATTTGGTGGAAAAACTAGGGGGGAAATGGCACGGAAATGCCTATTAGTGTGGGACAGACAGTTATTCGAAATTAGACTTATATCAGCACTGTCTAAAAACATAACACGGTAAACCGGGTGGCTTACATTCATTCACAAGGATAAAAATGAACAATAATGGAGCAAAAGTTGTGGGAAAAACTCAACGCTGACTTACTTGAGCAGAGCACAAGTTGCTCATCTTAGTTGAATCCACTACTACTACTATCGCCATCGAGATAGACCGACGGTTAATGGTAACGTTTACGTGCCACACAATTACAATAACGAAGGTAAAAAAAAACGACTTATATATATTGGAATCCGTTAACAAAAATTACCCCACGGTATGGTTCGATAATCGTCTAAGTTCTTAGTGAACATCTGGGCTTGCAGGCCGATCGATCGATCAGCTACGGCACAAAGGAAAGTGTCAACCGAGTCTCATAAAAAATCAGATACTGAAAACTAAGACGAAGATGAACAGTTCATCTGAATCACGAGTTTCATTCAAGTGGACTGGAAATACGGTTAGGTAGAAAACGTATACACAATCATCCGTAGCCACTGCATCATCGACCAAACCGTACATACACGTAGCCAGCACAGAACAGGCTACTAATCGAATACAGTGTAGTAACTGGCAGATAGCCGAAACGCTGCAACTTACGCCTCTGTGATCATCTCCGAAACTGTGACCGAGCGAAACCAAACAGGCTTTAAATTCTGGCGGCTCCAAGCGACCGTTGTCACTCCGGTCAAAATGTCTAAAGCAGTTGCGTAGATCGGCCATTTGTTCAGCTGACAGACCTTTGGAGTCTCGAGTAAGTATCTGATTTTCGATCACATTCACCGAATGTTGCAGCGAAGTGAACAACTGATCCCACCCAACACGAAGCATGGGCATTGACAAAGTTGTGAATGGATTGTCGAATACGTATGCGTCCTCAAGGGCCTGATCAATTTACCAAACGGAAAACGAAGGATGTTTATAGAACGAATTTAAGCTGAACCAGGACGTTAGATTTGCACAGACAAAATGAACATGGACGTGGGCGTAGAAATAGAACGATATGCAACATATAATAATATACATAGATTGAGCATCGTTCAGACGGTTAAAAATGGCTTGGAAACAATTAGAGTCTAGCCAGGGAGCAGTTCAAATATGCCGATAAAATTTCGCGTGCCCCACGATACCATTTGCCACACCTGTGTCAGTTTAAGATAACTCAAGAGATTTCTCTGGTAACGCATCAAATCAACAGTGTTCCAAATTGAGCGGACGGCACCGATGCAAAGAGTAGGGATGAAAACATTGCACTGGAGTCCTAACATTGACAGGCTTCCTAAATGATGCCGACTTTGCATCACTGAGGAATGGTTGTGACAGCCAAACTGGAGGCATACGTTCTGTTGGAGTCATATTCTGTAACTTCATCGTCTCGGTACGTTTGGGCTATCATAACCCACTGACGTCCACCGATCCAATCTGGCCGGGGGCTTGTAAATGGGTGTCGTCGTAGCGCTGCAATCCCAACGCAATAGTTTAGTTTCTGTTCCTATCTCCATTGCACCAGCACAACCAGTCAATCTTGGATCCCCTTGTAGATATTGAAACATTAAATTGACATGGAGATGCGAAGAACTAATATCTCAATATGCGTAATTGTCATCCAGGTATCACAGAGCGGAAAAGATGTACAGTCAATTGCAGCAAACATCGTTTGGTATGTTGCAATGCCACAAAGACAAAAACACCAGATAGATCATTTTTCGGCTTTGAATACGATTCGGATATACAAAAGAAGCTTATGGATCACCTACCGACCATGAACGTAAGCTACCACGTGAAAACCATCCAGTCGAAACTACAAGGTACACCTATCTAGCAACAGCCGAATCGACAGTCTGCTGACACTAACGACTGTGCTCCAAGACACGTTACATGAGTATAGACCACAGCCGTCTCGGGCCGCATCCACTGTTTCCAGAGACCGAAAACCAGCGTCGTATTAGTGGTGAGTAATCCTTAGGTGACACCATGGCTGCTGTATGACTGATTCGATCAACCTCAAAACCGCTGCCTGTTCCTCCCTAAACATTAAGGGAAGAATAGCAGGGTTTCGCCCTGGGCGAGGATGTGTTCATCAAATGTTTACTCTTCGCCAAACTCTGGAGCAGCGTCATGTATGCTGCCGTCAAAAATGGCCGTATTTCTCGACTACAAAAATGTTTTTGATTCGGTGGATCGATCTACACTTCTAGAGTCGCTTAAACGTAGGGGATGTATCGACCAAGGTATGTGAACATACTGTCGGCGCTTTATTCTCATACTTCAGCCTATAGTTACCGTTGACAACGAGACTGGACCTTGACGTGGTGTGACGGCTTGCGCATCTCGATGACCTATTGGGCTAAACTGGACGGTGTGATCACCACACCGATAGAGTCACTCATACCAGGCAGGCCAATGGGTAGAGGTCTGACAAACCAGTCTCCTGGTCCTCCAGGTTGGGTTGGAAGAAGGTTGGCATCTTTTTCCGGAAAAAGTACCAGTTCTGGTACATTGCCACCCAACCGCTGCCTTGCGGTACAGGCTTTTGAGCCAAAGGCTTTGGTTGAGAACCCTAATCGTTCTCCTGTCTAGGTCTGGGCGTCCTGGCAGTATCTCAGCCCACACACAACCATGAATATTCACAACAATAAATCCATACTGCATCGGCCGTCTCGCAGTATAAACCGGTCGCCCTATCTGCTGCATACAGCAGGGTGGATAGGCGAAAACATGCTACTGCTGACCCCTCCCCACTGTCCTATCAAATTTAGCTCTCAGGCCCCTCCCGACCTCCATTTCTGATAATTACTCTACAGGTCCCACAACAGATGTAGCTAACTGTAGTAACACTGAGCCGGTAAGTTCCGTCTCTTGCCTTTCAGCTTCAGGCCTCCCTCGTCCAGCCAACAATCGCCGTATTCCTCGACTATAAAGGTGCGTTTGATTCGGTGGACCGATCTACACTTTTAGAGTCGCTTAAACGTAGGGTGTACCGACTAAGTATGTGAACATACTGTCGGCGCTTTATTCCCATACCTCAGCTCAGGTTAGGGTTTATGGTGAACTGTCTGACAGTTTCAGCACCAGGAGCGGCGTACGTCAAGGCTGTCCCCTTTCACCATTTTTGTTCAATTTCGTCATAGATGAAATAATGGAGGACTGTCTGCGGCACTCAAATGATGCCGGCGTGGACCTCCTACCTGGTGAAAGACTGACTGATCTTGATTATGCTGACGACAAGGTGTATTGCTGTTGACAACTTTCAAGCGGCACAAACAACACTGGACGCTATTTCGCGTTCTGCTAAGTACTTCGGAATGCGCTTTGCAGCCTCAAAATGCAAAGTGCTTCTGCAAGATTGCTGTATCACGTAGATTTAATGTTAGATAATGAAGTCATGGAGATTGTTGACCGGTTTGTATACCTGGGAAGCTGCATCAGCGGTGGCGGTGGAGGTGTAGGGAATGAAATAGAAGCGCGTATTTCCAAGGCTAGGGCGGTGTTCGCTAATCTAAGACACCTATGGCGACAGAGAGGTATTTCCCTGAAGCTTAAGGGTCGTGTATATCAAACAACAGTGAGGGCTGTATTACTTTACGGCAGCGAAACGTGGCCACTCAGGGTAGAGGACGTGAACCGTCTTCAGGTATTTGACCACCGATGTCTGCGTTCAATCGCTCGTATCGGGTGGCACCAGCGAGTAAGCAACGAGGAGGTTAGGAAGCGGGTGTTTGGCACTGATTGTCAAACGAGTTCTCTTGTTCAGTCGCTACATTTGCACAGACTTAGATGGTTAGGTCATGTACTAAGGATGCCAGATAGTCGCTTGCCACACCGAGCCCTGTTTGCGGACGCTGCGGCCGACTGGCGCAAGGTGCGAGGTGGACAGATGATGACCTGGCGTAGACAAATGAAATCGTTACGGGTTGGCCACTGTAGGTCGGGTTCGTCTCCCGGGCTGGGGCCCTCGCGACTCACAGAGTCGGTGGCTTGAGACGTTAGGTGAGATGGCGGCTAATCGAGCTCAGTGGCGTGAATGTTGTTGTTTGGCCGAGTTGTCTGTGAAGTGAGTGCACTTAATGATGCGGGGCAGTGAAAGCGACGAAAATATTGCTGTTTGACAACTTTCAAGCGGCACAAACAACACTGGACGCTATTTCGCGTTCTGCTAAGTACTTCGGAATGCGCTTTGCAGCCTCAAAATGCAAAGTGCTTCTGCAAGATTGTTGTGATTACGTAGATTTAATGTTAGATAATGAAGTCATGGAGGTTGTTGACCGGTTTGTATACCTGGGAAGCTGCATCAGCGCGGCGGTGGGCGGAGGTGTAGGGAATGAAATAGAAGCACGTATTTCCAAGGCTAGGGCGGTGTTCGCTAATCTGAGACACCTATGGCGACAGAGAGGTATTTCTCTGAAGCTTAAGGGTCGCGTATATAAGACGACAATGAGGGCTGTGTTACTTTATGGCAACGAAACTTGGCCGCTCAGGGTAGAAGACCTGAACCGTCTTCAGGTATTTGACCACTGACGTCTGCGTTCAATCGCTCTTACCGGGTGACACCAGCGAGTGAACAACCAGGAGGTTAGGGATCGGATATTTGGTAATGATTGTCATTCGAGTTCTTTCGTTCAATCATTATACTTTCGCGAACTTAGATGGTTAGGTCATGTACGAAGGATGCCAGCTAGTCGTTTCCCACACCCGGCACTCCTTGCCGACGCTGAGGCTGACTGTCGTAAGATGCGAGGTGGACAGATGATGGCCTGGCGTAGAGAAGTGAGATTGTTCAGCACTGTAGATCGGGTTGGCTTCCAAGGCTGGGAACCTTGTGACTCACAGAGACGGTGGCTGGAGACCTTGAGTGAGATGGCGGCTAATCGAACTCAGTGGCGTCAATGTTGTCGTTGTTTGTCGAGTTGTCTGTGAAGTGAGTGCATTTAGTGACGCGGGGACAGTGAAAGCCGTAAGGAAGCTGTCTTGCTGATGACGCCTTACTTTCACTTACAGCTCGGTTGTTTGTTTGCAAGGTGTAGGCGCCTTGATGTTGTATGTTGAATATAGACGTAGCTATTTTTAGTAGTTAGGTCCCCTTCCCTTTTTTTCTTCTTCCTATACAGGGTTTTTTTTTCTCGTGGTTGTGTGGCAGTTAAGCATCAGTGTGAACCACTGATGTATTGCTGTCTATGATGATGATGATGATGATGATAACTGTACCCTCGTCCTGTTCATCAAGGCAATGATAACTGATAATCTTTTGCAAATCTAACGTAATTAGCCGGATGACAGACAACAAGGTGTTTGTTTGCTATACCGCGTCATGAACGTCCATTCTGAAGAACTTTAAGGACTATTTTCTTGATCTGCAGATCAAATAAGAGTGAAAAAACGGCATAGCTACCTGCGGCAAACTGAAGGTGTACGATACCTCACTGAATCGGACAGACAATCGAGATGAACTGGATGGATTTGAGAAGGCGAAAAAATCTGATGAAACATAAGTAAGAAGGAACTGCTTTACGATCAGCTTACAGCGAGGAACAAAGGCCCACAGACAACCAGAATCACCAGATTGAACTCTTGGTGAATATGTGCGCCGTAATTTTTGAAAAGGCAACGAATGGGTTTAAACAGAGAAATTGCAAACATCGGTCTAACTTACGTGGTTGAATTGTTCCAAGTCGTCCAGTAAGCGTTTTTCTTTAGAGATATCTGTCTCCAATTTTTTGAGCTGATCGCGTTGTTCTTCTAGCGAGCCATGACCCTCTAAAGCGATACGAGTGATGTCGGCCTTCTGCCGTTGAAGCCATTTGTCGAATTCGGTGGCTTTCTGTGCAAACTGACGTCTCAGATTATCATTATTCATTTGTCGTTGTTCCTCTAAACGAAGAGATTCGCTGCGCTTTTTGGCTAACTCTTTGATAAGTTTCCAGCGTTCCGGAAGTTCCTATTGAGGACAGCATTGAAGGTAGATGAGAAAATAAATCAAAATAGTAAACGGTGTCAACGGAACTAGTCCGATTCCGTTGCAAAACCGATGCCACGTGAAAATGTGTGATCATCATCATCATCAAAGATAACAATACATCAGTGGTTTACGTCGATGTTTGATTGTCTTACGTCACTATCATCGTCATCATCACAATAGTCATGAGGTTCATCAGAAGGTACCGCTCACCTCAACAGTGACGTGGAATATCCTAGAAAAAACTTCACTGGGATCGTTTTTTTTTGGAGGAAAAAAGGAAAGACTAAGCCAAAGGACCAGAAATGGTATGAATGCAGGTACGTCACTGACTACGGCACACTGCCATACAACCATGAAAAAGAAAAACCCTAGGTAAGAAAAGGGGGAGATGTGACCTACCTACAAAACAAATATGTATATAATCAGACATTCAACATCAAGGTGCCTTACACCTTGTAAACGGACAACCGAGCTATAAGTGAAAGTAAGGCGTCATCAGCAAGACGGCTTCCATTCATCCGGGTCATTAAGTGCACTTGCTTCACAGGTAACTCAGTCAAACTATGACAAAGTTTACGCCTGATTGACCGACGTCTCAACCGCGCCACCGACTCTGTGAGTCGCGAGGGCCCCAGCCCGGGAGACGAACCCGACCTACAGTGACCAACCCCTTCGTGAACGATTTCATTTGTCTACGCCAGGTCATCATCTGTCCACCTCGCACCTTGCGCCAGTCGGCCGCAGCGTCGACAAAGAATGCTAGATCTAGCAGACGGCTAGCCACCTTCCTTAATATATGGCCTAATCAGTTGAGTAAACTTAAAGAGTGAACAAAACAACTCGCTTGATAGTCACTTCTAAATACCTTCTTTGTTGCTTACCGGTTGGTACCACCCGATATCAGGGATCGAACACAAACATCGATGATCAGACAACTTAAGACGGTTCCCGTCCTATGCCATGAATGATCAAGCCTCAGAGCTTTAAAGTAAAACAGACCTTTACAATCGCCCTATATACGCGATCCTTAAGATGCATAAAGATGCCTCTCTGCCCTAGTCTTGAAGACATGAGCTTCTATTTCATCTCGAATACCTACACCATTGTTGATGCATCTTCCCATGTACACAGCAGCAGCATTGTATGCGTAGTGAGAATACCCGAATAAACGATTCGTCAGCGGTTTCCGAATGGATAATTCTAACATCCCGATAAGCACGCTGGTTCCGGTACATAGAATACGCCGGCTCGACCACGTTTAACAAACGTCAACCCACAGTCTGCTGAATCTTTCAAAATCCACAAAAGTGGTTGAGGCAACCTATCGGGTTGTCATGGTATGCTTGTAGGCGTGTCTAATCCCTCTTTGTCCTTATCTGTATGATGTATATAACTGGCATGTTTTACGTTTGCGACTGATGAGAGTAAATGAAATGTTAACATATCGCAATATATGTCTTCTTTCTGCTCCGAAGAAAGTTCACAAAACCTCGAAACGTCAGATGTAGTATGACATGTATTCGATGAGTGGAAGACACAAAAGCAAGATTCGGCTCCGCCGGACGTTACCGGATCCTCGGATAGGGTGTAGTAGATGGGGCCAGATCAACTGCCTTTCAGTGTGTATCAAGAAAACAATAAAAATCAGTGCTTCTAAAAGTGCAAAGACAACTAAAATGAGCTGATTGGAGAGTATACCCTACTTTGAAGATGATTGTATTTCATTGCTATGCACTGTGGTCCATCAGAATAAAGGACGCAAACTGTTTTCAAATGTTCGATTATTGATGTGCGTGTTTCATCGTCTAGATCTGGTGGCATCAACGGTTAAGTAATGATCAAGTTATGGCACAGATATTTGATGACGGGAGTAGGTGAGTTCATGTATTCACCCTTTAACGGCGCGTAGATTTGACTGAGATAGCTCGACCAGGTACTAAGGATGCCAACTAGTCATCTGTCAAGCCAAGAATAGACTGTCGATTCCGCAGTCGACTAGTGTAAGATGATAGGTGGGCAAACGATTACTCATGAAGAGAAATGAAGAGTCGCCAGTGAACAAGCCACTGTTTGGCTGCAGGACTCATGATTCGCATAGATTATGGCAGCAGACTTTAGGAGATACGAGAGGATCGTGTTTGAGAGCGTGAATAATGCTGTTAAATCACTGAGTAATCTGTGGAATGAGGACAAGTAGTGAAACGGGGCAGAGAGAGCCAGGAGGAAGCTGTCTTGCACTAATTTGCCAGTTGCTTGTATGCAGAGTACAGGCACCTTGAGGTCAGACGCTTGTGGTTATAACCTGTGAAATATATCCCAGCCATCTGCATTCATTATCTCAAAACTACGACTATTTTATGTTCCCGCATCATGGTGGTGTGATAGTTAATCAACAGCACCACTCAATGACACAAAGGATTATCACAATGGTGGTCAACTGGAACAGGCTGAAAATGGTTAAGCAGGTTAGACAGAACACTGATTTTGGTCAAACAGATCGGGAGTCAGCAAGTGCACCTAAGATAACGACTGGGCATCAGAAGGCAAACCAAACCACAGTTTATCAAACACATTTACGCACGAATGAAAAAGTACGTTGTTGGAAGCAACTGTTAAGGGTTCAGTGAAGCTTCGACCGGCCTGAAAAATTCGAATGGACTAGTCATCTGAAGACATGTCTTAGTTAGCCAAACGTGTGCATCGAGCATGCGTTAGAAAACATTGACTGGCGATGCTGTCATGACAGACCCTGGTGAGGTGTTTCAGAATGAGAACACTAGGAAGCCGAATGTGACACCAGCAATTCAAGCAACTAATTCGATGTAGCTTCAGCAGGCTGTTTTGGAGGTAGTCATGCTGACTAAGCAACAGCGCCAAAACGGTCTCTTTCAGTATGCCGTATTAACGACATGGATCATTAGAATCTAGATATGACAATAAGCAGTGATGTAATCTGCTTTGCTGTCGTTCACATCAGTAATTACAATGTCCTTCAAAAAGTACAGGCACAAGGTGAGTGTATCGGTGGGACGAGCTGTTGTCAATCACGAAGAGGATGGATCCTTTGAGACTTAATAAAGGAGCACATCATGCGATTAATCATCATCGAAAACGAATTGCATGAGGAGCGGGAAACGTAGTTTACTGAGACGACCGTGTTGCTCACTGCACTAATGATCCTATATAAAGCACAAAAGAAATAGCACACACAAACGTTTCGTCACAGTCGCATGTGAGTAACGCTCAGATCGCCTGATAGTGGCAAGGTTGCACTAATAACGAGCTCCAACAAAAACGAAACGTGAATCGTGTGCTTCTTTTTGAGATGCAAGCCGAAAGGCTGCGACCAATTGTGAGCGATATTCAACCCATGTTAACCAAAAACCCTTTACTGCTCATGATTAATCAAAATATCGCTTAACGAGTTTACTGATTTCTGTGACTTCTACGACCTGGACAGAAGTCCTGGTCGTGGAGCCATCGATTAGAGTTAACAGGAGAGTTAGTGTGTCTAATCATTTCGAGACGATTGAGCTATCCGAGCGTCACTCACAAGCAAACGAAAATAAGCGCCTGCATGCGATAATTCAGTCGTGCCTAATGTGAGGTCAATGGCGTGGTGATCAAGACAGTTGTCTCACGAAGGCGCGGGCGGAATTCAATACTGGCCGTGATAGGATATGCACCATTGACGAGCTCTGGTTAGAACAAAACTTGAATCTCGTGCTTTTTTCGAAAATAGCTTGCTGAAAAGTCTTTGGAATTGCAAGAGCTGTGATCGGTTGTGTTCAATTAATATTAATCAAAAATCCTTTACTACATATCGGTAAACGTAATTTTCACGCAACATAAACATTTACTAGGCGCCCATTACTTCCAGGTTTTTAAATAACCATGCAAACTAAAGAATTAGGCAAATAACGGGACAAAAACACGCAGGCAAGGAAATGAGATGATCCGGAAGTAGATGGTCACCATGGTCAAAATGAATTCTAAGACAGCGTCAGTACTGGAAAAATAGTAAACAGAAACGCAACCAGTGAACTCACTTCAGCCTTTATGTTTGTATACGGATTCTCTTCAGCGCCTACAAGTTTATTTTCCCTTGCCAAACGTCTGACCTCGTTGGCACACTGTTCGATTTCATTGCTTTCGCGTTCCGTGCCGTCCAAAGTATCTTCAAAGGCCTGGTGGGCTGCAACATAACGCTGCAGGACAGTGGGAAACAAAAGAAGTGTTTGGTGTAAGGTGAGCAGTGTTGGAAGTGGAAAAACCGTTTTCAGCTCGTACCGTAGTCACGTGTGCTGTGGCTCAGGTTAACGACAATTCTGTCGATAACGGAAGAAGTGGCCGATACAACAGAGACGCGTAGGAGGCAACCACTTTTCGGATACAAGCATATATTTGAGAGCAATTGCAAGCAACAGACCAGACCGTCACGCGACCCCCAGTCTAACACGGCAGGACAGCTTAAGTTTTTGAAGTCGATAACTACGTTATCGTTTGGACGTCATGTGGTTTGTCTGAAACACTAGCGACTAGACTGAATAACGCTCAGTGTGACAGACGCTCCATCGGCATACGAAGTAGATGACTGGACTGGCAAAAACTATACATTTTTAATATTCTCTTGGTTATAGGTAGCGAAATTTGCACATGCTCAGACATAACCCGGCGAGCAACGGTGTCACTAACACCGGCAGCCTGCTGGATACAAGGTAACAGTTTGCGGAAGAACTAAGCAAAGCAATGTTGAGTGTATAATGAACACTGACCGGCGTACCACTTGATAGAAATGTCACTATGAGCACCCTATAAAGAGAGTTATCTTTCACAAGATTGGGGTGACGCAGAAAACCCAAATACCTGGAGAATCCCAACTGAAATAGAAACTGTTTCAGATACATAGCAATAAATGTTCAATTTACAGTCGGAATAAACAAACAACGACTTGAAAAAGTTTTCGGGGAGGGAGATAACTCTACAGGTTTCAAACATACCAGGATTGCTGGCTCTGTAGAGACACAAGTGTTCTCATTGTCGTAGCAAAACGAAACGACGGGCAAAGCAACTATTATCAGTATATTCATTTCTCAACCGGATCACTTTGTGAAAAAGCCGCCATAGATACAGACGGATTAAGGATTTGAAGAGACAAACGTAAGTGATTGCGTAATAGGGAGAGGGTAGCAAAAGTATGTGTGTGCGTACAGTTGGTAGCTAGGTCACTGATTATCAGTCAGAAAATCGAAACTAGAAAGATGAATCAGAATGGAGCGCGGCAGTCACACAAAATAACCATACGTTTAAGGGGCGATAAAAAAATTTCTGTAGCCAAACTTGCGTACAAGTAGAACTTTACGGAAAGGTACACAAAGTCAACCAACGCACTTGGACCTCGGCCATTGTGTGGACGATAGGAGTGTCGCGTAAATCTTCTTCGGTTTGCTCCATCCAGTTTTTGAAGGGCTTGAACAGTAGATTTGAAAAAACAAGAAAAAAAGATCAGCGATGTAAGAAAAAACGTTAGTCATGTTTTACGGTTTAATGACAGCAGGATAAGATCGCTAGTGTAGCAATTTTAACATATAACAAAAGAATTCGACAAAACCTCCAAAATTTCTGACCTCTAAATCGCCAATTCTTTTTGGAAGCGCGTAAAAAACAAGTGAATACGTGGAAAACTTTATGCTGCAAGGCAAGATGAAAATTACGGCGTAGTAATATTGTGTCCCCAATACACTCCTACAGAGCAGCGAGTGGAAAGCGTACATACCCAAGAAGTGCAATCTAAACACATTCCATCTCCGCTGCCAGAGACCAATCCTGGATACCAAATGGCAAGACCGAGTCGCGAAGATGGATGCCCAGGATAGACCGGATATCCCATGTATGCTAACTTGTTCAGTCAAAGAAGCTTACGACGGTTTGTGAGTGGATCTAGATGGAAGGCAGCCGAATCTCCACAGATACACAGTACGATGCATTGGCCACATACTCTAGATCATTTTCAGGTTATAAAGATGTGAGTGATACCAAGAATGGGAACATCAGCAACATTTCCAGACAGGGACATGTAGTGGATCGCAGCAAGCGTAGGATGAGTGTTAAAGCGCAGGTATTCAAGTCAGACCGGCAGAGAAAACGACCGAAATGGATGAAAAGAGAGTACAAGCCTCAGATACCAGCATCCACATAATGAACGATTAACCCTTTATTCACGTCGCAAACGTAATGAAGTGTACTTTCTCAAGATCGAACTGCACAGCCGTAGCAGGAATTGCGAGGTTGGTCCTTTAGAGAGACAGGTGTCATCATGATTGCGACCGGTCGATACGCGACTCAGTGGAAAGTAACGGTGACACGTTACACAGTCATTTATCACGACCGGAAATTACATTCAATGAAAGAATAGGCAACCCGGATGAAATAACGAATAAACCAATTGTTTTTGTAACTTACAGCGGCCCGCTTGGCGAAGTTCAAATGTAGTTGATCGATCCGCTCCAGGATTGGTATTAATCTCTGATGAAGGGGAATGCAAAGTCCATAACAGATGACCAGTTAAAATGAGCACAAAACATGACACTAAAATTCACATTGAGGATACCGTAGGAAGAATACATTGAGGAGTTAGAGGAAGATGAGTCTTGCTGTCACACAGTCAATGCAGTCCACAGACTATAAAGGCGAGAGAATAACCACAAACACAAATGACCACGGTATATCTGAGCTGACGTGCACGTTCCGTACAAAAGTTTGCTAAGACGACGATGATCCGGTAGCAAGCCACAATATTTTTAGCGAGATTAGAAGGCGTCTGCGTGCCAGATTATGCAGTGACCAAACGTCCACGTCCAAAAACATGCCAATAAACGCAAATTCGGTTTTGAATAAATTACATGGACAAACTTCATACAGCACACAAATAAACAGAAAGTGACAGGTGTATCGTTCCAGTACACCATACAATGGAGCCAGCTGAAATGTTTTAACCTGATCAACCTTCGAAGATGTTAGTTTGGCAGAATCTGTCAAACCTGCCGTGTGCGACCTAAGTCAAAGACTACATATGGACAATAAACACAGCCCAATAAGATCTGGAGCACAATTTATTATGTTTATTCTGTACCTGTCAGAGAGTGTGTGCTTAAATCACGGAACGGATGTGGCGAGATTAAGATTTTGAGAGATTATGATACCGTACCACAGACCCAGACGATAGGCTGGACACAATACTGTGAAGTATAACTAACACAGGTCACTGTCGACCTCCAGCCAGGAGTTTAAAGTAAGGTAATTACGTGCGTATACATTATCAGAAATGGTGCCGAATTGGGGTGAACAGCGCAACTGCTAAGAGGGTTAGTTAGGCCTCCTGGCTACAAAAACGCGCTCGACTTTGCGGGATGATCAGCATTTTTGGAGCCATTAAGACGCAAAGGTGTGCAGAGTAAGTGGACATATTGCCGTTGCTATAATCTCACTTCATACAGTTATTACTTTAGTTAGTTACAAACAGGTGATATCAATGCCAGCAAATCTACAGGGAGAAGCTTCGTCAGAAGCAAGAGAAACGAAACGGCTGAAAGGAAAATGCCTACATAACAAGAACTAATTAGGGAATACAATACAATATGAACATCAACGAGTATGAATTTTAGCCACACTATACAAGGTTGCGGAGCACAGGTGACTTCTGTCGTTTGGACCTCAATCACAGTTGAGGACGTCTTGATGAAGCAAACACCGAAGTCAATTTTTCCATATAAACGATTCAGATTATGCATCGTTCATCGAACTACCGCTTCCACCTTAACACACAAACAACGCAGTGGGAGAGAGAGTAACACACATAAGAAGTATCCCGGCTGAAAACCGAAGCCTTTAAAACTGAACAAAAGCATTCAGTGGACAAGTTCATCGCTTTAAAATCATGCCGGTGGATCCCGCCATTGTTGACGATGTGAGTCAACCGCACGCAACCAATAATCTAAAGGTAACGATTATCGAAGACAGATACTCCGCAAATATAACCACGTGAGGTTACAACGATTCGAGTCTGTAAAAACAACTTAGTT
>LOND01000708.1:10832-24531 GCA_014220965.1 Paragonimus kellicotti | reverse complement strand
TTCAGGACCCTATGTTGGGGAAAGTCTGCTTGCCCCCAAAATGGTCTATTTTTCGATATTTCGAGTTTCATCTTTTCGCACAATAACGTGCTGAAACTTAATTTTGACGCACGTTTCTCCTCTGTCTCCGATTGGCCCATCCAACTTTCAATGCATCAATTCAAGTGGGATTCTTCAAGGTTGTTCAAAGAGACATCATCATTATCATCCTCGCCAAAGTGAGCAAAAAATTCAGGCTCTTGCCAAAAAAGTTAGAGGGAAAAGAGAAGAGACCTATTTGTTAGACGAATATGCCCATATTCAAACATTCATCAAGGTGTCTACACCTTACAAACAGGCACCCGAGTCATAAGTGAAAATCGAACTTCATCAGCGACACAAATTCCATATGGCTAACACTGCCTCATGGCCGTAAATGCGTTGATTTCGCAGAAACCTTGGCCAAATAAACTTAACGCCACTGAACCTGATTGGCTGCCTTCTCACCTAATTTCCAGCCATCGATATGGGAGTCGTAGTCTGGGAAATGAACCTGACATACAGTGGCTTACCCTTTGGTGAACCACCTCATTTCAATACCTAGTTGTAGCAACTTTTGAAAGTTTATTTGTGCAACATTAGGTAAAAGATAGTTGTTCAAAAGTACTCGTCCTCTGCTGTTAATCGACGTTGGTTGGCGAGCCATTTCAGATGTCTTATGATTCGAATCTACTGTAATCACCGCACCATATCACGGAAAGCTATATTGGAGTAATCTACAAATGTTTCTCAATCGAAATCTCCGTCAGCTCATGCGGTACTTGTCGGTAATTCTTAACCTTTCTTCTAGGTATACTCGCGCGCTGAACCCTTTCGTTAGCTCTGACGTTAGCCTCCATAAATTATTTCAGGTGATTATGTAGACGGCTTGCGGGTCGCCCACTGCAAATAGTATCTTCGAGATACACATCTCTGGATCTGAACCTTATGAACCATTCTTGAGGTCTTTTTTCGGTATATCTTCGCCAGAGGTACCTGTGTGTTTCCAGCCACCTCCTTAGCTTCATGTCTGGTGTTTCGCCTGTTTATTGTAGGAATTAGAAAACTGTCTGTCCATGGTCGCATCGTGAGACTAAAATACAGAAAATGTTACCAGTGTTATGACCCGTTGGTCAACGGTAACGAGGAATGGCTAGCGCACGACTATACGAATCACGGACACGTAGCACAAGGCCTAACGATACCCGAAAACCCCAGAACACGGAAGATCTTCACCTTCAGTGGAGAATGTATTCGCTCACAAGCCAAAGACAACATAAAAGACCAGAGTCTGCGTATACATACTCTTTGAACAGCCTTGAAGAATCCCACTTGAATTGATGCATTAAAAGTGGGATGGGCCAATCAGAGACGGAGGAGAAACGTGCGCCAAAATTAAGTTTTCAGCACGTTATGGTGCGAAAAGATGAAACTCGAAATATCGAAAAATAGACCATTTTGGGGGCAAGCAGACTTTCCCCAACGTAGGGACCTGAATTTTTTGCTCACTTTGGCGATGATGATAATGATGATGTCAATCACAATATCGGTTGAACCTCTCATGAAGAGGTCACCCCTTCCTCCGCCCTCTTGAACAGTTTTTTAAATACAAAAACGCCACTGAAATCAGAGCAACTATGAAGTATCTGACCTCAAAAGACATTTTATTAGTACGGCATAAGTGCACATACGTCAGGTTAGTGAAAGTGCGGTGGGTTGGTTGCTGGTTAGTTTGCATGGAAGTTTTTGTGTTCGGTTGAGTTGCATTCCTTTAAATCTGACTACCCAAAAATGCGGCAACTTCTAGGATTGACTGGTGTGTTAAAGTTGCATTTTGAAGAATCACGGATAAAAGCGTGCGTGCATAAATAGAAAAAAAGATGAATCTTATATGGCACAGCAAGCCCGATAAAGATGACCACGGTCAACTATGCCGCCTCACAGGAAAGTTGGAGAAAGCTGGAGGCAAAATACATATCTACAAACGTTCCTTTTCTACACGCCACGGTATTTTGTGAGCAACTAAGACAACCAATCAAAGCGAGATTGTAACCAGGCGAGAGAACCAACTGTGGCCTTACTGACAAACAACACACATGAGCAGGCCGGGCTGCACGCGGACGAAAGACGACGAGAAGAGTTACACTGACACAATGAAGCGGAGAAGTGAAACGTAAACCTCAGGGTATAAATATATATATACACATTTTGACACGTAATATACTATAAGAAGCGGTAAACTTGCCACAATATGGAGAAAAAAGTAATGCGCAAGGCGAAGGAGAGAAACTAGGACGGTGATGATGAAAAGAGAAAAAGTACAACGGTGCACACCAAAACACAACACGTGCACCATTGACTTCTGTTCTTCGTCATATCAGGCAACGTTCTCAACCGAAGGTATTCACTGCCCTTCGGAACCCAGCCAAGAAGCCGGGGGCACCCTACTCATGCAAGCTTTCATTGTGCGCCCTCACACTCTCAAACTTAACCATAGCTGACGACCTGAAATCTAAATGTCTAACTCACCATTCTCGTAAACAAAGCATGATGCGACGGGCGATGAGTTCGCATTTGGAAGATATGATCAAGCCAACGAAGCCTGTGAGAAGAGATCAATATGCTTAAGGGTCGATAGAGTTTACCCGTTCCGAAGACACATCGGCGAACTCCATCACTGTTGACAAGGTGCCCCCACCCCGCGTCACTAATGCTTCGGAAACGTCGACGTTGGAAACACACGTCTATGAACATCCTCCGCGTTAATCGACCGAACCGTACAATAAAACTACGGCCCTAAACAACGCTGACATTGTGCACTCGGCTTTTCTCAGAAAGACTGAGATCATGCGGAAGTCACAAATGGTGTAAGCTGGCAAACGCCATCCGAGCTGTTACTATGCGTTTGTAAATCTCATTCACATGGTCCTCCAGGTTCTGGTACACTCTTAAGTACAATAGAATTGCGTCGCGGACTACTTCCTATGGAATTTCAGGTCACTAAGGATATGATGGCATGCACAGAGGCTCCGTACCATCTTGCAACGGGCCATGTTTATATTCAATAAGAATCAATTATGCCATCTCTAAACTGGACGAACTGAAGCATCCGACCTGAATGTTTTAGGGATTCTTGTGAACACTAACAAAGATTAGACGATGTACGTCCGCAACACTCTGATCTGCCGAAGTCGATGACTGGGGGACAAATCCCACGACCGGCCATATTCGTCGCTTAATTGCAAAGCTGAACAAGTAACGGCGGAGGCATAAGATAAAGAACACTTCGCGCACCTAGCTTGAAGATGTTAGACACGTGCAGCGTGTATACAGCTGCCATAAGCCCTATCCCTGCACGAATTATGACAGTAATTTACTTCCATGATGTTTACATACTTCTCAGGCACACGCTTCCTCAACAGACAGTCCCACAATGCAGCTCTGTCAACCGAATAGAAAGCTTCTCTGATGTCCAAGAAGACAACTGTTGGCATTCTATATGAATGGCGGAGTGAAGTATGAAGGATTGTGATCAATGCAGCCACTGCCAAGGAGGAACTACCTTTTCCTCCCCAGTGGATAAGTTTCCTCTTGCGCGCTTGTTTCGCCTGGGTCTGCAAAGTGTCATGGCCCGGAGCAACTTAGACGCCATAGGAATCACGTTAATCCCTATATGATTTGCACACGAAGTGCGTGAGCCCTTTTGCATACTGGGAACGAGGCTAGCCTAACCCTAATCATTTGGAACTACTTCAATGAACCCAGAGTCTGTGGAGAACCATCAGCTTTTTAACTAAGGCTGGACCTCCATCTAAAAAAGGACAGGAGGGAGTTCGTCTGGACCGGGTGCCTTGTGACGCTTCAGAAACTTGATCTCGAGAGAGACTTCTGTTTCCGAAGGCGGAGAAACGTCAACAGATCAATGAGCATAGGCAGGGCCCGAAGGCGTAGTCAATGGCGCAAGTGGACAGTTGGTTTGCTGTTGGAATTGCTCAGCCCTAGCGTTCCAGGCGTCATTGCAGGCTACGAATAAGCCCACAATTGGCTTCGCAGATTACCTCGTTTATACCTGGCTTTATGCGACTAGTTGCTTAGATGGGATGATAAAGTTTCCAAGAGATCCCGGTAACATCGGCTTGTTCCATCTGGATAACGCGTTGTGTCCAACAGGCTTCTCGTAATTATTTCCGGAGCCTCAGACGAGTAGCCTCACGAACAGAATTGTACTCACTGCTGGAAGGAGTATTCCGGCGAACGTCGAGAAGTGCCAGTGATCGCACAGAGACTTAGCGATTAGCAATTATACGAGTAGTACGACGCTTATGCATTGCATGCCATATATGTGCCCAATGTGCTTCAATATCGTCTGGTGGGTGAGGACCTAGACTAGAGGCAAGCGCACACTGGTAAGCGTAAAGCGCCTGTGTCCCTGCTAGTTTAGATACGTCAATTTGTGGTTGGTGGAATTGGCCTCCCACCAAAGCGCAAAGCGAACTTGGCACATAACAGTGCATGATCGGAATCCACGCAGGTGCTCCAGATTGACTTGCAATCTTGGAAACAGCCACGCCACCGATAACTGACGGCCATGTGGTCAATCTATGTCCACGATTGACTCGGTGATGGAGGTCACCAGGTGGCACACTGAAAATTAGTGCTTGCCAGAAACAGACCGTTATCAGCACAGAGCTGCAACAAACGTTCACCGTTGTCTGTTCGACGAGTACCGTAAGAGTGCGGGCCACCTAAGTCACGCTCGTCAGCGTACAGTATGCCTACTTGAACATTCGAGTCTCTAGCCAATAGAATAATGTCCGTGTGCCGCGCGGTGGGTAGAAAGTTAGTGGATTGGTAATAACAATCATCTTTGACTGCATCTTTGACTGGGTCTTATAGTGCAATAACAAGCAGACGACGTTCGTGAAATATGCCTCTCACTGTTCTAAACGTACCGTTAAATCTGACAGCGAAGAGACAGCTGTTGACGGCAATCCAATCAAGCAGCGTCTTCTCTGCGTATGCGCCGAAGGCAATCCTAATACTGGCTTGGTCATTGGCATGAGCGACAGAGTCTAAAGACAAGCGTACATTGTACGCGCATGGTAAAACCGCCGACGGAGATTGGAGATGTAGCAGTGAGCTGAAATACTGATGCCGTTTTTCAGAAGAGCAACAGATATCCATAGCGAGAATCTCCGATGTACGCGTAAGAGTTGGCTTGCATTAATGTTCGAACATTAAACGTGGCAAGCTTAAATGGTGTTTGGGTGCGAGTAGGGTTGTGTCTTCATGGCAAGGAACTTAATGACTGACACAACTATCATTCCGGCCTGATGACTGTCCGTTGTGACGACAGATGAGTAAGTCTCTGGTCTGTGGTCTGAGAACAGGATTGGGCCACCAAGTAGAGTTATTAACAAAGAAGAGGAACGAGACAAAACTGGTTTGGTGACGGTAAAAATGTGCACGGAGCAAGCAGCGTCCGACATCTCCGCCAAAGAGGTGTGACAGGAAGATCTGACGAAATTTACAATTACTATAGGTTTGGGTTGATAACCGTGAGGATGGGATATTTCTCGGTTGCCCAGGCCGAAGAATAGGATCGACTTGAGGAACCCCATCCGGAGCCTTTCATCATCATCATCATCATAGACAGCAATACATCAGTGGTTCACACTGATGCTTGACTGCCACACAACACGAAGAACAAGAAAAAGAAGAAAAAAAAAACTTATATAGGAAGAAAGAAGAAAATAGAGGAGGGGAAGTGGACCTAACTACTAAAAATAGCTACGTCTATATTCAAACATACAACATCAAGGCGCCTACACCTTGCAAACAAACAACCGAGCTGTGAGTGAAAGTAAGGCGTCATCAGCAAGACAGCTTCCTTACGGCTTTCACTGCCCCGCATCATTAAGTGCACTCACTTCACAGACAACTCGGCCAAACAACGACAGCATTCACGCCACTGAGCTCGATTAGCCGCCATCTCACCTAACGTCTCAAGCCACCGACTCTGTGAGTCGCGAGGGCCCCAGCCCGGGAGACGAACCCGACCTACAGTGGCCAACCCCTTCGTAAACGATTTCATTTGTCTACGCCAGGTCATCATCTGTCCACCTCGCACCTTGCGCCAGTCGGCCGCAGCGTCCGCAAACAGTGCTCGGTGTGGCAAACGACTAGCTGGCATCCTTAGTACATGACCTAACCATCTCAGTCTGTGCAAATGTAATCCGGAGCCTTTGGTTCAAAAGAAACCCAATCCGTAGGGTAGCGAGGTGAAGCACGGAGTTTGCAGTCCATTGGGGGCCGGTGACCAGTAGTGGTTCGGTTCATACGCCCTTCGGATAGAGTCCATCCATCCAGGATGCCCAATGCACCTGCAGGAGGTTGCGACAGAAACAGCGCAACAGTTCGAGGACTCACCAACGAAAGCGGATCTGATGTAGTAGATCTGTCCAGCCAGAGAGTCCAGGACCGACAGGGCTGTTGAGACGCATGCCTCCTGTTGCCGGGGCCGGTGACCAAATTGGTTCATACGCCCTTCGAATGGGGTCCAGCCATTCAAAGTACCCGGCACACCTTACGTACCTTTGGGAGCCGATGATCATCGAGATGATTCGTATGTCTTTCTCAGAGTTAAACCTCACAGTATTCAAAAGCTTCATCCATCAAGCTACATCCTCATATTGGGTATTTAAAAAAATCAGTCGTGCATCCGGTGTAATGCAGTCTGCCAGCTGAGGCATATGACAGAATCCGCCATCCGAAGGTAAAAGAATGATTTGGGCACAAAACATCATCTTGACGATGAGAAATATAACACACTGTCTTATATCAATTACAACACCTGATGACTGTATGGTTCAACTTGCGTCAGCATGTTAAACCACAACCCTATCGACGCAGGTTCCTTCGAAACACTATCTGTAATGCAGCTGAGGGATCAACCACAGGTTGATGGTGGACAAGAAATCTGCTTTCATGGCTTAGCCGAATTTATCCACGATTCCCATCTCCATCTTTTTTCTAACCAGTCACCCAGGGGGGGACAAGCATTGCTGCCCACTTTAATGACCAGGGATTGATGAGATTTAACGCCTGAACCTAATTTTAAAAAACCGTCTAATTCAGACGATCCACATACACGGGTCTTGTATCTTTGTCGTTGACCAGTTTAGAGTGTCAGATATTCATCGTTCGGCAACTGTGGTCGCCGCCCCGTGGGACTCGTGTCTTTCGGACAAATAAGCCTCCAGCTGATTCTCAAACACTCTCTGTTCAACAGACAACGTTGTGTCGGACTAAGGTGCGTTTGTACGCAGTACAAAGGAACAGTTGAAATCCTCGAATTTTTATGAGATTGAGGTTTCTCATCTTTGCCCAAATCAGCCATTGCACCTCCGTTTCACGTGGTCAAGCTACCAACATCATCACAGACGTGGTCACCTGGCAGTAAATCCCATTATGTGAAAGACCACACAGGTCTACACGGAAATAGTCGAGCGTAAAATACCTATTGACATATAGAAAGCAAGGAAAAAAGGAATCTGAAAACAGCACATCACTGACTGTTCACAGGTTGTCAAAAACATAACAGCACTTATTCAGCCGATCAATATGCTTTCTAAAAAATGGACTGAGCTGGAGACCGTCATAGATTGATGGATGGCGGAGTCAGTAACATCTGCAAATAAATGATGTACCTTAATCAGTGCTTAAAACGCACAAAAATCATCGCATGTGTTGTAAACAAATGTAAAGAAGTGGACTTATTCCGAAGGCAACCAAAAAAAAAAGTGGCTTCAAGACACCGGATTGGCTCTGATTAATTAACCATGATTTTGGTGTTTAGTCTTAGACTCCTTCTGAGGGCTACAAAGCTCAGTTGAGGGTTCTGAAATTAACGGCAACAGGTCAACATCTCAAAAGCATCTAATATCCTCACAAAGAATGAGAGCCAAACCAGTCAATCCCATATACGCACATATAAACAGCACAACAAAACTCACTTCCAATTCTCTTTCTCGTGAGTCCGACAGGCGCTTCATTTCTTCTGTGGTTGACACGATCGACGAGTAACGTTTGTTTACCGCATTCATATCGTGATACTGCAGCTTGCTATTTGAATTTCGTGAAAAAAGGGTTAACGAGGGGGTACGAAAACAGATGGGCACGCTAAGCATGCTGAAACATGCACTTCTATATAATAAAAAACAGGGATGAATGTATTGGGTAAATGAAGGGTTTGAGTGAATGACGTCCGTCTTAAGCTATATGGCCACCAAAGCCATAACTTGAACTATGTGATTAGGGTTTTACGACCCGAGAACAACCGTTCTCATACAAATTGATATAAAGGTTATCTAAAGCGATACTACCATCAGAGTAACTAGTAACAACGATGGTGGATCGGCTTAGCCATGCGAAAGCAGTGGGCGTATTAAAACTGCACAAGCGTGCGCCTACTGAGCCGCGTAGAAACTGAGAACATTTTTTAAGGCACGACAACGTGTCGCAAGCACATTCTTGGACGGATGAAGGGAGAATAATGCGCATGTAGAGTGCCCCCAAAACAGTTGTGAAATGTCCTACTTCTGAATGTTCAACAACAGTCCGCTTTGCTATCTGAGAAAAATTTCATATAAGTGGGAGTACTGAGTGAATTACGTCAAAGTCCGGTGGCGTGTGTATGGCTGCAGTGGCAATCCAGTGCTGCGCCACCGAACTCCTCATCACCGAATTATCTAGTTAGATTAGGTTTTGAGAACACCACCTGTGACATTTGTTCCTCTAGATTTCGGATGGAAGCGGCGCACACAATAAGTGGGGATATGACGAGAAAACAGCAAGGTATTTGACATGAGATCGGACCGATTATACACCATGCTGGTTAGCGACTTTGAAGACAGCGACACAACACCGTTATTCATTCATGACACATGTGAGCCTGACCAGAAAGTACTGCAGCTCGATCTATCAGTCTCTTCCTAATATCAGAGGCTTTTAAACGCTTGTGGCATGGCAATCTATGTAGTAAGTTGTTTTTCTATGTCGTTAGCAGAAGCAGATCTGTACTGATTCGTCCTAGTCAGTTTCACACGTGATCAATTGGATTCAAATCGAATAAGTGCTTTTTTCCAGGTTAATTGGATAACTGAGGATAAGCAATCTATTTGTGTTATCCATCCCAATGGCTTACCATACGTGAACGCAAATGCCGTTTCCTCACACAGCTGTGCGGTCGATCGTGGCAGATACATGACTTTTCTTCCTCCAGACAAGCACACGGCTAGCGCTCACATAGAGTTGAAAGCTATTTTCATATACTCGTCCTATCCAACCTGTGTTGTCGACTAGGTGATCAAACACAACGCTTAGACACTCATTGATGCACTATATATAAACATGTACACAACCAAACTGAGAACGAGATGTTGAGTGAAGTACCAGATACATGACTTTTCTTCCTCCAGACAAGCACACGGCTAGCGCTCACATAGAGTTGAAAGCTATTTTCATATACTCGTCCTATCCAACCTGTGTTGTCGACTAGGTGATCAAACACAACGCTTAGACACTCATTGATGCACTATATATAAACATGTACACAACCAAACTGAGAACGAGATGTTGAGTGAAGTACCAGTATGAGGCGCAGTCGAAGATGTGACCAGTGAGATAACAGAATTACAAACGTCAGGGGTTTGTGAGTGGTCATCCATGCGGCCATGATGATTTAAATGTAAGAGTAACACGGGGAACTTTAATGTACTGTGCATCATCAACGCATGCGCGACCATGCAGACCTAGACCACCTTTCGAATTAGATAAGCACTGAAAGCAAGATATAAAATGAACAGAGCATGTGCGAAAAAATTAACGACAAAATACGGCAACTTCAAACGAAAAACATGTTAATGTGAAGTAACGAAGCAAATCGAAAGTGATACTTTAGTAACGAACATAGTGAAAACCAATGCAATGGAAAAAGCAATGATAGCAATAACTTGAAGGCAACAGAGCTAATTAAAACCGCTCAACGTGAAAACGTAACACAACGGCCACAACTAGTACGCTATTGTGGCGTTGCTGAGGTTTTTTTCTTCAGCCTTTGAACTTTGAGTAGTTAAAGGGAAACGATGCGGACAACCAGGCGCGACGGTCCTCACCCAGCTCTACTAGACACTATCTATCCTGACATCTCTAACCATGGACTCTGTGGGCTACGACGATCCCAGCTTGGGAGATGAACAAGATCAGCAGTGGCTAACCTGTTGATAGTTACCTTCACTACTCTACACTGAGTTTTGATTTACCTACCTCACAACTCACGCCAATCGGCAGGGACATCGACGAACAGCGCTCGGACATAACTTAACCGCCTAAATCTACACACCGTTGAAAAATGGGCAATCGATCCTGCCTTATTCCACAGTTTAATAATGGCTTACCGATCCAAATGCTGCTTACTCGCTAATGGGACTGGACGAGCGTCAATGATCGCATACATCAATGACAGAATATTTCAAAACAGTTCGTGATCGTTACGCTGAGTGCTTACGGTTCGCTTTCACGACCATTTAATGTTAGCGTCCTGTAAACTGCAGATAGATGGCACTAATGGTTGATTAGATTACCGAAGAGCGCCCTGACCTAACAGATAGGAGTTCCTAGTACACCTTTTATGCCCTCACCATCACTGACGCAATCTTCTTAATCAACCAAACAAAATGTAGGTTAATTTTCTTAACCACTGCACCTCCCCATCTCATAAGCTGAGATTGATCGAGTTCTCGGTGTGCGTGGCGCTGACGAGACTTAACAAGGTCAAAACAGCTGTCCACCACTTCGTTCGTTGTCACTAGGACTAACAGCATAAAATTTAAGTAATTACACTAGTCGTGCTAAGGCACTTTCTGCTTTGAGGCTACGAATGTACCCGAAAGTATTTAGTGAGAGACTAAATACTGTCTGACGTTGTCTGTGTAGTTTGAGAACAAACAAACGACAATACCCTGTCGTAAACATAATCATGACTAATCGATCTTCCATTAAACATTACGAGCGCAGTAGGCAGTCCCCACAAGTGCCTGAACGACGAAACTGAACAAAAACCACGAAGACGAGTAGTCTTGCCGTGTGTTGCCTTTGGTGCTGAATCTGACAAGCAATTTAGACAGGTGTCTGAGTATCGGAATACACAAGGTGCTTAGTCCATCCGTCAAACCTCTGAAACAAGCCGCGAATTCGTGAGCCACCTTATCCACATGTAGCCACACTAGAATTTTACCTATGGTCGGTGCAATCACCAATCAAGGAAGACAGCACCCGATTAACCCCTGATGAAAATGCGATAATCCAAAGCCATATGTAAGTTAGGGCACTGGCATGGTGCTCAGTTCAACAAGATTGGCGATCTTGACCAAAACCCTCAGCCCAACAACCTGTACCACATGTGTGGGGCAGTTCGTCAGACCTCCGTTTGCCGGTTTGCCTGAAGAGCAACTCTGTCAGTGTGAACATCGCATCACCCAGTTTAATCCGGTATGACACCTAAGTGATGAAGCCACCACACACCACATAAATCCGAGTTCTTCATGGTGACAGTGTAATCAGATGAAAGCTTAACATTGTCAGAGCGAACGTCGAGAACCAGCCAAATGATAGACCCCAACAAGTGCGAGGAAATGAAATAAATTGACCTTTGTCATTTGGTTTCTTGGCTGTCGTGGATACACAGTGAAAAAATTTACTGTGTAACCGGATGTCAAAAGTAGCGTATCAATAGTGAGTTCGTCAATATAGAAACAACGTACTGAACTGTCACCCTCCCTCAACCACACAGCATATTCCACGCGCCTTCCACTAACATCTGTATGACTCCATAATACCGACTGAACTGTGAACATCCATAACGCCCAATAAGTTGATAGAGAAAGGCCTCTTTCTTTGTCTATTCCACGTGATCGCGTTTTTTAAGATCCCCAGTTTCGACGGTTTCTGACGTTCGTTTCGGTGGTATTAAACTGTTGCCACTTGCAATCAACTGGGACTTTCCTCCAACATTTAGAATCAAAACAGTCAGGTGTAAAATGAAGTTGTTTAGTAGTCTGATGTGATAGGACACGTGTGCATGGAAATCTTTCACGACTCGGCGGAGATGCATAGGCCCTATCTGGTTCTTAAACGATAAGAATTACTGTGCAGCGCAAAATAAACATTTGTACTAGGGCGGTGCCCGCTATCATGCATTAATGTTGGTAGTACCGGGGGCTAGGAACTGTCAGATTGAATGAAACGATAATCGGAGATAGCCCGTACCATCAGAAGACGATTCGCGTCATGATACAAAAACCAAATGTTGGTTGCAAATCACCAAACTTTTCAACAACAAAAATTAACACTGTCATAAGACGTGTGTAGCCATGAGAAAGAATGGACAGCATGTTAACTGCATGCTGATAGGCTGGTCAAACCCAAACAGGAGCAGTCGCGACAACCGGGGCTACAACCTGCGACAGTAAAACCGACGGTGAGCTTTCTTGACAGTAAGTTGAAAAAAGTATGTTCAGATAGTAACCACCCAGTGAAGTCAGGCCAAAATAAACAACAGAAAATTGAACGAATCAAATAGTACAAGCCGAACGGTAGAAATAACAAACAACCGATCCACTTAAGTGCAAACAATTGTAATTTACAGGTAACAACTTACCCGAGTTCGTCAGCAAGTGCCCTAATACGTTCAACACGATCGTCGTTGGCGGCCAGTTCGGATTGGAATGCCTCGTGGCGTTTCTTCAACGCGCGTAATTCAGGAAGAGTGCAATTCAAATAAAGATTTGAAGCCAGGCTCTCAGGCTTTCCTTTAGCCCACGCTTCATGAGTGGAACAACGGATTTCGAATTTTTTGATTAGGTATTCGACTCTTCGAAGGCGTTGTAGCTCTTCCAGTAGCCACTCCTGTAACCGACAAGGACAGTAAAAGGTAGTAGTTTTCATTCAAAAGATACATGGGATAAGCACTGACCGCCAGTTATACTGAGGCAATGTAAACTCCAATGCGGAATGGAATCCCGCCATGAAAGTCTCAACTGTCCGTGCCCGAGTAACATGTACGAAGCGTGTGATAACCAAAATCCTTTTGGTATACAAAGAGTCATAACCCTTATCACATTCTGCGACATACGAAGCTGCGTCTCCATCTGAATAATCGTATAACGCATGAATGGCTCTTAATAAAGAGAACTGGGCGACGAAATGCGTAAATGCGAACGAACAAAGATAGCGTTACAGAAGTGAATAAATGAATCGCAATCGCAGAAGGACCACTGAATATGAGGGTAAGAACGGGTCAGTCTTTAAGTAGCGCTTTGAATGCTTAATGTGAGAAGTATACTACATACGGACCATCTCAGTAGTCCCATACATTACTGACAAAAATTCAAGTAAAGCAAACATCCGCGTACTGGAGGATTACGAGGGTCCCCAAATAGTACAACATGGGGAACAGTTTCCAAAGTGGACGACATAATCTCGTAGAGGCAATGTGAGATCACGACGGAGGGATAATGGGGGATTCGAAAAGATAGGGGGAACAGGGACGCTTAGTATACCTAGAAATGGGGATCCAAGATATATTCCAAAATATCCAACATATATTCTCACATACAGTCAA
>LOND01000708.1:0-10037 GCA_014220965.1 Paragonimus kellicotti | reverse complement strand
GTCTTCCATTATATTTCGTCTGTGACAAGATGAAACAAAATTGGCGTACGCCGCTCCTGGTGCTGAAACTGTCAGACAGTTCACCGTAAACCCTAACCTGAGCTGAAGTATGGGAATAAAGCGCCGACAGTATGTTCACATACTTAGTCGGTACACCCCTGCGTTTAAGCGACTCTAAAAGTGTAGATCGATCCACCGAATCAAACGCACCTTTATAGTCGAGAAATACGGCGATTGTTGGCCGGCGGTACACATGACGCTGCTCCAGAATTTGGCGAAGAGTAAAATTTGATCTATACATCCTCGCCCAGGGCGAAATCCTGCCTGTTCTTCCCTAACGTTTTCCTCTCGAGCTGCAGTGATTCGACGAAATACAGTGGAAGCCCGAACTCTAGTAACTATTGGAGTCAAGCAATCAGATCTATGGATAAGACAAGTAAAACTGATGACACTGAGGTTGCCAGTTAGAAGTCCGGAATAACTTATTCAGAATCTGTACGGCAGTAAAACATTTGCTGTTATCTTCGGTAATTCGTAACCGGAAGTCCAGGAACGAGAAAAGACCACAGTACCTGCTATATATCTCGGAAGCTTGTACTGATCGTGATTCACTACCAGGATAGTCTCGGAAAAACAACTCGTGCCGAATAGAATGGCCGAGGGTTCAACGCGTCTTGTCGCTGTCACGTACTTTGAAATACTTGGAATATACGAAAAAAATTTCCGTGATGACCTGGTCATGTGCTTTGTATAAGAGACAGGCAGTTAGCGATGAACAAAATAAAGATGAATCATGCGGCTGTTAAGCCACAATGTGATCCTGGGTCATCAAGATAGTGAGTATTCCGTCGAGTGAAGGTTGTATGTGTTGCTTACCCGGTTGAGATTTCGTGAGCACTTTATCGTCGATTGGAAACGTAATCTGATATACAAAATAAGCAAGGAAAAAGGAAGGCGCCGTGGACCAAAAATGGCAGTTTGTTTCACAGATTTAAACTAACACAGACAATCATTCGGATGCACGCTTAACACCAGACCAGTTAACAAGCAGCTACCATTGTTGCCTACAACGTCGCCAAAAGCAGAATGAGGGTTTTTCTTGGGTGCACAATTAATAAACACACAACGTTCCAAAATACCTAAAAATTCTGACCAGAAATAAAAGCAAACTGTAGATGTTACGAGGAACTGTCGTTTCCAGAGCTCGCATACTTGGGATTCGTTCAAACAGAATAAATTAACCGAAACGAATCGGACAGACCTCATATAGTTTGTCAGCCTTTTCCAATTCATTCCATTGGGCAGCAATGGCCGAAATATATCTGTCCGCTGCAGGAACGTAAGGTGCTCGATTACTTAGACGTAGACGGGTTTGTAGGGTATTGTATGTGGTTTCCAAACGAGCTTTGTCTTGCAGTTTGGCCGGCTTTTCCTGACTACGATAGATTCTTGACTCTGTATGCATCTGTTCGACAGCCGACACGGTTGATGGAGGGCTACGCGACTAATGAAAGAAAAAATTGAGCACAGGTTAAAAGAAAGGAGTGTGAGTACGTGGTGTTTAATGTCCATAAAAACGCCAATCTATTACAGAAAGACAATTATTCAACAATTTAAATAAAAGCAGTTAGCTTAAGACCATGTTATCAACATACGTTTGTTAACAAATAATAAGAAACAAATGTCTGACAAAACCCGCGAATTAAACAGCTGTTGACCACTAACCATCAACTTAATATTAAAAAAGACATTTATGAGGTGCATACCGAGAAATATTTCAATTTCATCACGATCCACGCCAGCAGATCACTTGAAAGTGTTTCGTATTCCTCGATCAATCGAGCATTCTCTCGATTTAACTTGAGTATGTAAGTTATTCTGTTTGCGGCCAAATTCGCCTGGAAAAAATGAACAATGAAATTGTGAAAGTGGTTTTCACTGTCATTTGAGAACTAGCTCAAATTTCATGCAAAAAAGGTGTAAGTCAAATGCTCAGCCGACTGGCATCCTTTACTGTGCAACACAAGAGCCAAATAAATGCTAGATACCGGCAAGCCGTAAAATTCGGGTTTTTGAAACAGTAAACTTTTGAACCCGGCAAAGAATAAACGGTATTAGCTAAATAGTAACGCAATTAAAACTTTATTCAGCCATGATATCAACGCTGCTCTGTTGACTGGCAATCAAATTGTGTAACCAACGACTAAAATTCATAGATCAGCAGGAATCAGAAAAATTAACACGAATAAAACCGTCAATAAATTTTTCCGATCGCTACAGGCAGCTAAATAAGGATATCAAACAGCAACGAAGTATGCGATTTGTCGATTTACCTGGGATCATTACACACGTAGCCTACCGTGCAGTTTGACAGCCAACTAAGTGGTGTTGAAAACTTGCAAATCTGGGGCAAATGTTAGAACGGATAAATCGAATGCGATAAATAATCAACCCTCCCAAATTCATCTACATTTTTACTCCCTACAGTCTTCTGTACCTTCTACCCTTAGGTTTGGATCAACATTTCAAACTACGTTCCGCAGCCACAAATCTCCTGGTCATCAAGAGACTGGACTTTGATGCGATATGACAGCCTACGCGTCTAGATGATCGATTGGGCAAAACTGGACGACGTGATGTAATTACAGACGATGATTATCACGACAGTCACCCACGTCAACAAGGACAACAGACAGAGGTCTGATGAACCAGGTTGGAGGTTGGAAGAAGGCGGGAATTCTTCCCCGGGAAATACATTGCTTCTAGTACACTGCCACTTGTCCGCTGCCTTACGACATAGGCTTTTGAGCCGAAGGTTTCGAATAAGGACCCTAACCGTCTGTGTCTTGGCCTGTCTCAACTCAAATACAACTATGAATATTCACAACACCAGCAACTCCATACAAAATTTCGTAGCATAAATCCGTCCGTTCTATCTGCTGCATGCACAAAGGTGGATAGGCGAAAACATGCCGCTGCTCATCCGTTCCTCATTGTCTCATCTAATTTGCTTCTCAGACCCTTCCCGCCTCTGGTTTCTAGGAAGCACCTTATATTTCCCACAACAGATATAGCCGATCATAGTAACAGTCCGGATAAGTCCCAACTTTTATCATCAACTCTCAGGCCTCCTTCGTCCTCTTGCTTAGACCTAGAATGCGAATTAATATAGGTGCTTTCAACGTTCGCACTCTAAAACAGATAGGTCAACAGGCCGCTCTCGCACGAACGTTAGATTCGTTGAATGTCGATGTCTGTTGCATTTCGGAGACTAGTATCCAATCCAAGTATCAAACTGACAGCGCCCGCTTTATTTACTCGATACTGGTTGTACATTTCGGGTGACCCCCCGGTAGCCACTGCCAGTCAAGCTGAAGTAGGTATAGTCCTCAGCACGGTAGCCACAGGTGCATTGGTAGACTGGATACCGATCGGCAGTACATTCTGTGCCATTTGCTTGGCAGATTCTGTAAAGCCCAGCTCTAAACTCCATATATTCAAAGGTCTTTTTCAGTTCCAACTGACTGTAACAATGTCGGCTTCAAAGAAGCCTTTTATTCGGACCAGCCAGCCTTCTCTAGATTGACACATGGCTTGGATATCGTCATTTTGGCGGTAGACATGAACACCGGAATCGGCCACTTTGAACAGGCCGATTCCCATTTCGGTGGCAGCTTTGGGCTCAAATAATGGTGGGTGACTGCTGTAACTGTGCTTCTGCACAGGTTATTTTTAACAGACAGTAGCTCTAGACATCGTGCGCGTGATTGTTATATTTGGCGCCCGAATAAGTACTGGTCTCGGATTGATGGTACAGCCGATAGTTATGGGTGGCGTACATCCACTCAGGATTGTCGTTCTCAATGGAACACATACCCGGATATAAACTATGCATTGACAGGTTGCCATTTTGTCTTTATTTTCGCCGGACAACGACCCAACCGACTACAACGGTTGGTTATCGACAACTGACTAGGCCGGTGGTAAAACGTAAATACCAAACTAGCCTAGAATACAGGTTTAACAGTTCTCATCCCGAAGATCCTAACAGTTGCTGGACCTACGTACCACAGACCATCCATGAAGCAGAGGCTATGGCATACGGCAAGGACGTTTGCGGGTTGAACAAATGTTAAATTTCGAAGATATCCCGAGTTGTTGAATGTAAGATGGAATGGTCCTTATGGCAGTCTGCATAACACGTTTAGGACATGCAGTCGGCGTTTTATTCTCATACCTCAACTCAGGTTAGGGTTTACGGTGAACTGTCTGACAGTTTACAGCATCAAGAGCGGCGTGCATCAAGGCTGTTTACTTTCAAAAAATTTGAAAACGTTGCAAACGTTGCAGCGCCGTCAAAATGGTAGTGTAGACCTTTTATCTCCTAGAGGCGTACGGGAATGAAACGGAAGTTCACATCTCCAAAGCTAGGACACCTACGAAGACATAGAAACACTCCTCTAAGGGTTGAGGATGAAGTATATAATGCGACTATGAGAGACGCTCTACTTTATCGTTCCGAAACCTGGTCGTCCACAACAGACAAGGTGACCGCCTGCGGGTAGTTGACCATCAATGTCTGCATTCGATTTCTCGCATCGGGTGGCGCAAACGAGTAAGCAACGATGTGATCAGGAAGCGGCCAGTTGGCAGTGAATTTCAAGCGAGTTCTTTTGTCCATTCCTTAAGTTTGCACAGGCCTAGATGATTAGGCCACAAACGAAGGATGCTAGCTAGTCATCTGTCACACCGAGCACTCCTTGTCGGTGTTTCGGTTGACGGGGGTGAGGTGTAGAATGGAAACCTGATGACTAGGGGTAAGAAAATAAAGACGTTCGCTGTAGGTCGGGTTCGTTTTCAAGAGAGAGATGGTAGCCAATCATGAATGGTGCTACTGCTTGTCGTCATATAAGGTGAATAAACAAACAGTTCGCCGGTGAGTACGTCTAAATGCAAAGGATAAACCATCGATTTTTGAATAATAGAAAGGCGGACAGACCTATTTCGATTCCACACATATTACTCCCAACTAAGCGCATACCGTAGTCGGTAACCGGACTATCGACATCCGCGTAAAGCAATGAGATGGCTAGATAAGGATACAGCGGCCGACTGAGTGTGGTCGGTAAGACTGGGAGGAGTCAGCCATCAGGTTTAGAAGGTCATGGTCGTCTGGGCTGCTAGCCAGAAACATTATTCGGCACGGCAAGCTTAAGCAGTCAGTAACGCCGTCTCAATCACTTCTAATTAGTCGCACTTGTCGTTTTTCGTGTTTTTATAGCAGTCTATTCTCAAACTGTTCCTCTTCAATCTTGCGAGTAACAGAAGTAAGAACAGTGAAATAGCCGTTCTCATAAATTGTACACGTTATATCTCCTGACAACCATCAGTGATGAACGAATCGGAAATTCGTCTTTCGGAGTGTCGCTAACGCATGAGGTGGGGCCCCAACAAACCGAAGTAAACTAGTAGAGTTTATTGGCAATCCATCAACACGTTAAGTTTTGGACTTCGTCAAACGGAAATGCACCGCATATTTCTGCTTTTAACCAGGATTACCAAAGTAGACATTTTTCAGAAGTAAAGAAACAAGTCACTTACTTTTATCCACTTCAAGACGCCGAGCAACAACCGTCCATGATAAAAAGTACTATCATGTCCTGCCAGTAAGTTCACAGATGATATTACTCTTTCAACACAGTCAGGCGGCAATTTCCATCATTTTTCACCTCCAAACTAGTAGGCCCAGTTTATGAATTACTGTCCATTACTCGTTGAACTTATATACTTTCTCAGTCTACTTAGAGGGTCTTTGGGCAAACCACGTAAAAGAATCGCAAATGGGAATATAAAACACGAGCTGAGTAAGACGACGACACGTAGTTACATGTAGTCATCAAGTGAAAGGTCAAGCCACGGAGCAATCAATGAAGTAATGTGACCCTCCTTCCTCCGCAACGGGAGTAAGGTCAGTTGAGCAAACGCCACTTGGAAGTTATGTAACGAAAAATCCCATCAATCCATAATTGTGACAATGCTTCGAACTAAGAAGTCAGAGGATTTCTTACTAATCACCGGAGGCACTTCTGGCAACCCTAACTAAAGTTTGTTAGACAATTTTAAAATCTACATCATCGAACGCTTCATCGCCTACGTCAAGTGGATACATGTAGGACTGCTGAGAAAAAGTAAACTGAGACGTGACTCAATGAAGTGCATTATGAACATTCATTGTAAAAACGGTCACCTTATTTGCTCCAGAAAATTTGTGATAATACGTAGAAACGTAAGCCATTACAGAGCGTTCATCTGGTTTTACGCTGTTCACCATATCTTCCGGATCAAGCATACGCGGGATATCCAGTTCTCGCTCGGCAACGTCAAACGCGTAATTCAAGTTGTACAGCGGATTTTTCTAAGAAATCAGTAAGAAATCAGAGATAAGCTTACAGCCCCAAGTTCATTATACTTAATGAGATCAGGACGGTTTCGATGAATTATAGCGCAGAAAGCAAGACCATCCTTGAAACTAAAAAAAAAAACAAATAATCGGAACGATGGGTTAATACCTAGTAGTGAAATTTTCAACGTTGACATTCTTATAGGGGGCGGTTTGCCGCTGACACCAAAGCAGAAGTCCTGCCTTCGCGGAAAAATCTAGACTGGTATATGAGACCCGAAGAGTGCAAACAACCTTCGATTTGGATATCCTGGATTGCGAACCTCAAAATGATGGTCCAAATCATGCCCAATGTCATTTTTACATTACCGTCAACGATTTCTAAAAACAACGATTCAGACAAGGAATCAGTTACAAACCTTCAGCTCCGATCGACACCAATTTCACGCCTTTGCTTGAGATAAAATCCAAAGCTTTGTTCACGTTAGCAATCTTATGAAATCTCATTTTTCCTTTGTCCGGTTTCGGAAGTTGCTCTCCTGATATCACCTCCAGCAAGCGCATTAGCTTTAAACCATTCCGAAAATCAACATCTATCTGATCAATTGATTCGTTCACTTTGCGCAGATGTGCGTTACACCACGCAGTGAAAGTCTAAAAGAATTAATGAAATCATTCAGCAAATGAACCTTTTTTTGTTGTAATTCCCATGCCGGATCAATGGTGGCATCGGACCCAGCGATACTATCATCTGGATCAAAGTAACCCTCGTAGTCCTCAATCGGCATGTTCACGAACCCAACAAGTGAATTTGAAAAGTCAACCCCGAAACACTTCGAAATCAGCACGCAAATAACTGCTAATTTTATACATTAAAACAGTGGGTTCCATCAGTTCGACAAGCAATGAATGACAATAGAAAGTGACCAATTTTCACGGATTTGTTTCTCGACATAATGAATCGTTGCATCACAGAAACAGCTACATGCCGAAACTTCTCTTGATTGTACAAGAAGGCTGAAGTGGAAAATAAATGCGTCCATCGCTATTATACATGAACGCCTGTGTGCAGGCAAATATGCGTAATAAATCGTTATAGGCTATTCGCCGGACAAACGTACACACGTGATTACACGCAGTAGAGCATGCTAGGATTTGGACTAAAACCTGAACTTAAGATCCTGGCGAATTTTGAACGCAGCCATTGTCGTCGCAGCGATTTCGGTGATTTCAGCGATTTGTTCACGGGTTCGAGGTTGGGGACCCAATTCACCCGGATCCAGTCAGTTTGTCCGTTTCGATGTCAGCGGTTTTCTGTTGACCTGAAAGGCAGTCATTGAAAACAGGGTGTAGCACCGCTCTTGGGGGTTTCAGAGAATACCGAGAACACAGTGAAGTACTAATCTGATAGAAAAGAACAAAATACTAATCTAACAACTTCTTAAGTAAGTGAGAATCTAATAACACTTTGAAACGGTCCCTAGAAGAGCAGCTAACAACCTCTAATGGAAGGTCGTTCCAGTGGTTGATAACCCTGTAAGAGAGAACTGTTGCCTAAGGAAGGTTCGGGGTCGAAGCTTATGGAGCTTCTTGTCGTGACCCCTCCGACTGTTATCGACTACTGGGGTAAAGAGTTGCTGCACGAGTCCTGCGCTAAAGAAAAAGTGCGTAAGGATTAAGTCACCGCGGAGTCTTCGAAACTCAAGTGGGATAAAGATCAAGAATTTCAAGACGAGACTCGTAGGAGAAATGCCGCAAGCCAGTGACCATTTTAGTGGCTACTCGCTGGACATGTTCGATGGCGAGTATGTCTTTTTCCAAGACTATCTATAGGACTCGATAAGCAAACTCTCTGCAAGGAAAGGCTCTTTTTATCTTTCGAAGAGTTTCAAATATCTTTTTGACGACCATCAAGTGACAGTAAGATAAGGATAAACTAAACGATGACAAATTCGCAGGTCTCTCTTCAAGGCAGCTGGCGATATCTACCGCACTTTGTGTACCATGTATCACGAATAGGTTCCCGGAGTCTCCTCCGAGCGACATATGCGCACACTTGCTGTCGTTTAGAGGGAGACTCCAGTCATCTGACCAGCACTTAATACGGTCAAGGTCAATCTGTAATGCACTGGGATCACAAGCATTCCAGATTTTTAAATCATCAGCATAAAGGAGGGCGTTGCTAGAAATAAGGTCAGGAAGATCGTTGATATATATTAAGAAACAATAACGGACCGAGTACGGATCCTTGAGGAACTCCAGCGGAGATCGGAGAAGAAAGGTCCGATCCGGTTTTTACTCTGAAAGTCCTGTTGCCAAGAAAGGATGCAATCCAGCGGAGAACCTCCCTTGGATGCCATAAGCCTCTAGTTTATGTACAAGAGGACCGTGTGGGACACGGTCAAAGGCTTTGGCAAAGTCGAAGAAGATAGCATTGTTTATGGCGTCTGTCAGGCTATCCATGAAGATTAGCATATTGGTTATGCATGACCGGTCGGGAAGAAAGCCATGCTGGGTAGAGGAGAAAAGGTTATTGGAGAAGAAATGCCTAAGGATGGCGCGTTTTAAAAGACGTTCCATTACCTTGCACGGGATGCTGGTAAGGCTGATCGGCCGGTAACTAGCAGGGGAGTGACGATCGCCTGCCTTAAAAATAGGTGTGACAATGGCCTCTTTCCATGCCTCCGGAAGAGTGCTGGTCCGAAGTGTCTGTTTAAACAGACCATGGAGGGGCATCGCCAAACCAAGGGCCGCTTCTTTGAGGATCCGAGGATGGATCCCGTCTGGTCCCATTGCACTATAAGGATTGATCTTAAGCAAGAGATCCTGAACGTCGAGCACAGAGAATTCAGCTGTTAGGAGTGGGCATTGGAAATTTCTCCGCGGGAGAATCGGATGCCAGTTTGGCGGGACCACATTGTAAGACTGCTGAATAATATTCTCTGAAACGTCTCAGCAACCACCTGGGGGTTGGAGGAGGTTTCCCCGTCGGGAAGCCGCAGAGAAAGCGCCGAGGGCTTAGTTTTTCTCTGTAGGCGCACGTAATTGAGAGAATATTTTTATTCTCTCGGGCTACTAGTAGGATCTTTGACTGTATCCGTTGGGTGTGTTGACGGATTTCCCGCTTGCACCTGTTTCGTACAGAGCGGAAGGCGTTTAGATCCTCCGGCTTGCCCGTTAGCTTCTGCTTAGAGAATAGACGGGAACGTAGGTCAAGAAGACGACGTATGTTCCGCGGAAAGCGGTGAGCGAGAGGAGAACTTCCATAGTTTACGAGGAATAAATGCCTCATCAGCTTCGTGAATGGCGGCTTTAAACGAAAGGTAGTTCGATTTCACAGAATCAGACACAAGATTGAGTGTACTCAAGAATGTTTTTAGTGCGCCAAAGTCAGCCATCTGGAAATTTCTGGATGAAGTCTTTGTTACGGCATTTTGGAACCAGTAACAGATAAATCGAAAGCTAGTAGCATGTGGTCACTGTGCCCCAGCGGTGGTTTGATGACCACTCTATCTACTAGATGAGCTTCATTTGTGATAACCAGATCAAGCAATGAGGGTATCTGTCCTGGACGGTGCCGTGTAGGTAGTTCGACATGCTGTGTCCAGGCTTTCTCATGGATCAACATTGCCGGGAG
>LOND01000707.1:107246-121994 GCA_014220965.1 Paragonimus kellicotti | reverse complement strand
GCCACTCGGTCAGAGATTTCGATTACGTTTTCCCACCATTTTCTGTCAAAGCCTCATAAGACTTCGTCGGAATTCCATTAACTTTCTTGGACACATCGGTTGGTTCGTTCTGACTCGTTGCCCATGACCGACAGACTAATATCACGGAACACACCTCGAACACCTCGGTGGATAGTTGATGTGTTTCGTCTACCCTCCATCCCTCTCTGTCTAGTATCGCACTTCCGAAAAGTAACATCGGAGAGGTAGTGTCGTGCCGGTCAGTCAGTCAGGGGAAGACGCATCCAAGATGTGTCATGGGCTGGCCTCCAGAAGCGAGTACATTGCAGTCAATATGTCAATGCATACGTACGGCTGGTGGTATTCGTTTCGGATTTGCCTGTCGCAGTGACAGAGGCAAAAGCACCACAAGTGGATTGCGCTGCACCACTTGCGGTTCCACTCACACACCAACGTATCCAGTGTAAACCTTAAGAAATAAGACCAGGAGGCATATGAGTGAGGCCTTCTGTGCCAGCCGGCCAATGCTGGTTAGCCAATTCATAGGCTAGCTTCCAAATTGAAACCCCTATCACTCCGGAAATAAACAGAGAGAGACTCCAGTGTAAAGATCCAAGTTGAGAAGAAGAATATTGCAAATATACTGCAAGCATTAGCCCAGTATAGGAGTACATGTTAATGTACTCTAGAGAAAAAATAGAGGGAAAATAATGCAAAGGTTATACCGGACGAAAACGAAAGAAAAAACAGTCACCATACTCTACACCAACAAAGTTGAAGAGAAGAATAGGTAGGTTGTATCTGATAGGACTGCAGTCCTAGTCAGCATAGTCATCCGGAATATCGCAGTGGTCTGAGCTTGACCACGACTCCAAGACAACGGAATGAGTTTGTGGAATAGAATACCCTGTTCAACTATCTTTGCTAGCAGCCTGAACATGGAAAATGCATTTTGAACCAAAATCATGTTTCATACTACTCAAAATGTAGACTAGCTTATTCTACTTTCACATCGTTCTTAAACCTATTCGTTCGCACATTGACGAACGTCTCTGCAGCTTTGGTTGTGAACAGCAGACCACATTTATGCACTAAGACACCTACACTCGGAGCAAATAATACTGACCTTATGTTGACGCGCAGCTTGTTTCCGTCCTTCGAACAAATCTCAGATTAATCGGTACTGGGAAACAACACCCACAAAGTTCAGAGATCAAGCTGAGGGTGAAGAAATTCTTCCAGATATACTTTTATTCTTGCGTGTTTTAGTAATCAAGGCTAGATTTTGCCATCTTGATCTCCTAAACTGATATTTCCGCTGTGGAAGCGTTTACGAGGCACAGACCACTGGCATGGACGCTTCATCTATCTGCCCGATTGCCCAAAGTGAACAGGTATTTGGACACGAGATCGTGGATTACAGTTTACTGCATTTTTAACGAGCTCTTCTCTGACCGAATCATCACATAGCGAATGAAGTGAGAGTCATATGCCATACAGACCACAAACCTAGCACAAATCACAAAGCATGTCGCCTAACTAAGAGTTAATGGTAGATTTCCATGAGCTCAGCACTTTTGGGTTGTTAGTAAAATGCTTTCGTCGGTGAGCAGCTGTCAACTGTCAGATGCGCCTGTGATATTAAGTGCATCGGCTCTTTTTCTACTGAGATTTTGCGCAACACTTGAGCATTGGAATTTTCTGCACTTGATTCCGGAATGTTCCATTTTTCGGAAGCGGGTTCAAGCAGCGAAAATTTCGCCAGGCGCCCCCGTAAAATTCTATAAGGTAGCATGACCAAGCAAACTCGTCGGCATGTTGGTGGCAAGATAACATGCTAGTATAATGGATGAATTACAGTGGATTAACACCGCTCACTGAGGCGGACAGTGGATCGGTGAGCTCGATTGACGGAATAAGGAATGTATGTCGTACGCGTACCATTGGACAATCACTCACGTGTAAACTGCCGTTGTTCACTATCTGAGAAGGTCGGTTCCGATGTCAACACAATCTTGTTCAAAATCTAGGGTTGACCTCGACGCTTTTCGGCAGGTAGCAATAAGAGTGAAGCGTAGTAACTTCAAACTGCGTTGAATTTTTCAACACATATGTGGAGGCTGCCAACGTCAAGCAAATGAACGTAACTGTACAGCAAAGCTGACCTCTGGACAAACAGAGGACGAGTCGGACGAGTTATCCCAAATCTTGAAGTCACCAGTTATTGAACATGTTGACACAGCTCGATATTTATGGTCTTCTTGATAACCTGTGTTCTGGAACTGGCAGAACCAATAGCAACCGTTTTCAGTCGTTCTGTATTAGTTAACCGTTTGCCAGAAGTATAGAAAGAGTCTACAGTCACACCCATCTGTAAAGGTTGATGCTGTGTATACTCAGTAAATTTTCGACCAGTAGTTTCCTTTTCAGCGCTCTCTAAAGTACTGCGAGTTTATTGGATGGTAACGTCCAAACGAACATGGTACACCTTGGTTCCCATCATTAGGGGGCAGCGTGAGTTTTATAATGGGACATTCGGGCGTTGCAAAAATGCTGATTATTGGTCACTTCTTGACCAAAGCTGCAAATAAAATAACTCTCATTGTTGTAATCCTTCTTGATCTGTCTGAAGTTTCTGATAGGACTGATCACTCCATACTGCTAATGAACCTTCACAATTACGGCTTCAATCAGTAAATGCTCTGAAGTCTAAGTGGTTATTTTACCAGATGCAAGTTCAACGACAGGACAGGGATTTATCCTTTTGATACAACTCCTCGAAACGGAAGAAAGTAAACCTCGCGAGATGTTGGTGTTTCGATTCACCTTGTCAGCTGTATGCGAAAAAAGCACATGGCGGTAACACTGCGTCGTCAGAGTCAACCTCCTGCCGAGCGCACATCGCCTGCAGTCAGGCTATGCCTGTCGCGCTCATTGGTTTACTGTATATCTCCACTGGATGAGTTCAATCCTAGAAATGATTGATAAACATAACCCTACAGCAAACTGCCGTAACAGTTCTGCATAGTGAATTTCACTCCCGACTGAAACCCTACCAGTTTCATTCTCTTCCTCCTTGTCCATCTCATCTTCCACCTCACTGTGAAAACTCGATACTTGATCAAATTTTGTGCATGTTGTACCATCGTTTGTTCAGAAATGTGCACGTTTTAGCGCCAAGCGTACTTATAGGTGCATACGCTTTCAAAATCAAGTCATTGAGAGTAGGTCTGAAGCTTCCGAATGAATAGAGTTGTCTGTAACTCGCCTTTCATCAACGCACAAAATATGAGTTGACGGGAGATATCACGTTAAATAAAGCACTTAGTCGTTGTCAACCTGAGAATACTGTCCAAGAAATCTCTTGTTCAATTTGTGATATCCATCAGTTTCATCTACAAAGTACCTCATCAGAATAAGTCGTGGAAAGTTTGTGTCCTATCTACTGAAAGGCGGATTTACGACTAAAAGCTTTAGTCCCGAAAATTAAACGTATACATAGGAAGTGGTATTGTTGGAAGATACCTGTGTTCATACATTGAAGCTTCCCCGTTAGTGTACTGCGGAGGAGCAGAACTCACAAATACGTGGATGTGTTATGCAGCCATTCAAAAGAAGAAGAGATTTTCGTTTCTCGTACACCACTTTGTTAGTTAGCTAATTCCGCAACAGTTCACTTGTCAGCAAAGGATTCTGAGTGGCCTCATACCCAACACCGAATTTAACAAAATTACCTTTCTTGAAGTACCTTGGATATCGACCTTCTCCAAGATGGATGTATACTTCTTCTAATGAGAAATGATTTCAGCTTCTTACCTGTGGCACTGCTCGCCATTAAAACGGTATCTTTTTTAGTTTTATGGATCCAGTGAATGGGTGGTCCATGGTGACCAAATTTCTGGTAGGGGCGGCTTAATAAGGTAGATTTGTTCAGTCGCAATTAGAAACACTTTCAAGTCAATAATCGTTGCATAACTTCTGGGATGTAATCAAACCACTTAGATAAATTTTCATTTGTCACTTGTTGCCCCACTACTCAGCGTTTGGGTTTCAGGCTGGTGGTATTTCTCAATCTCCGTAATTATACTAGCAGGCCGTTTCACGATAGTGAATCGACCAGATAGGCGGTCCGAAAAGAAGCAGACACGACTGAACAAAGCATTTTAATGTCAAGGCCAGCTGATACGAGCAGACGCCATCCGGAACTGTACATACAACAGCGTTTGGGGGTGAGCCTTCACCGGAATTTCAGGCTGACAGTCAGACGGCCCTATTTCAGCTTGACGAGATGCAATACTAATTAAGTTTTGAAAATGTCGGGTTTGGCACTGAAATGATGCATATGGAAGAACAACAAACAACTTTGGATGTCAAAATACGCTAGTTTGAGATATTCACCTCCACGAGCGAACGAC
Source organism: Paragonimus kellicotti (assembly GCA_014220965.1). Classification (NCBI taxonomy): domain Eukaryota; kingdom Metazoa; phylum Platyhelminthes; class Trematoda; order Plagiorchiida; family Troglotrematidae; genus Paragonimus; species Paragonimus kellicotti. Next base: position 117,579 of record LOND01000707.1, on the reverse strand, counting down.
ATTGGATGAGGACCACCAAGCATCGAGTCTGGCGACCCGCATTCAATACAACAACGGATTGTTGGGCAATGAAACTATGCTAGTGTCAGGCGTTTTGAACCTAGAGATATTCAAGAAGTGTTGCAATAATGTCACCGGTTGTATTACTGAAGGAATGCGAAAGTTCAGTTACTTAAATTGTGAACAATATCAGCGTCGTTTAAACATCCTAGTGGGAACTTGAGGATACTTCGTGGTGAGTAAAAAAAAAAAACAATTTAGACGACCCTGATATATACACATGCCATTTATATAAACCTCAAAGGCAGATAATGCCCCTTGAATAGAAATTCAGTGGCGGGTAATAACTAATGGTTTTGGGTGCATTTCCGATCGTGGGCTCGAGTCAGTTGTTCAGATTGGATGATAAAGTTTTAACCCATGTGCTGGCATATTAGAAGTTTACATTGCCATTTACTGCGTCACATGTCTACCAGTCAGGTTCCAATCCTTAAATTTTTACGTCAAAAATACCACTTCTGTTCCCCAGGCTATATTTGTTTAACTGACCAGCCTACAAACCCCTATGTCAACCTAACTGAGGACCACCGGTTCATATCTGTCCAGTAGTCATATAACAATGTCAAAATATTCAACTGTACGACTTGGCCGGAGGCTGCCATGAGGCAACAGATGTGTTGTAACTGGATCTACGGTCCATGGCTAGAACAGACAACAGAACAACGGCTGATGACATGGCAGACAGCGGAACAACATATGCGGCTCTAACGCCCACACATCCGCTCCACCGCCGCGGAGACAGGATAAGCAACCTACTCGGGCGAATGAATTCGTATGCACCTATACGCATGCACTGACATATCGACTGAAACGTACACGCCTCTGGAAGTCAGCCCATGACACATCGTGGATGCGTCTTCCCCTGACTGACTGACCGACCGGCACGACACTATCTCTCCGATGTTACTTTTCGGAAGGCAGAGAGGGATGGAGGGTAGATGAAACACATCAACTATCCACCGAGGTGTTCGAGGTGTGTTCCGTGATATTAGTCTGTCGGTCATGGGCAACGAGTCAGAACGAACCAACCGATGTGTCCAAGAAAGTTCATGGAATTCCGATGAAACCTTATAAGACTTTGACGAACTAGGGTTGGAAAAGGTGTACATCGTAGTCGCCGAATGAACATTACCTTTCGTCAATTCGCTCAGTTCAGAGAAACAAGATGGACTGTGGAGGAACGCACCGAAGTAACAAGATCGAGGAATAAAAACACGGCTTATGATAAAAAGGTAGTTCAGCGTAATGGATTTTATAAAAATTATGACTTTCGAAGACAAGTTAACTGGAGACACAATTGACACCTTATTAGTACATGAAACGTACATTCATACACACAAAAGGGAGAAAAAACGTTGGGGCGGGCAGGCTGAAGCCACATGGGCAAAGAGAACAACACAGACAGACGGAGCGGGATGCAAGTGGATAAACATGGTACACAAAACTAAGGGCCAAAGCGAACTTGAATCACAGCCGGGGAAGAGATAGAAAGAGAGGTAAATCGTTGTTAAAGCTCGACGTGAGAGTGTGCGTACAAGCAAACACGGCGTGCACCCAAATAAACCACTTCAAAACCATAAGTAACGATGAACACGGATCGAGGAAAAAGGTTGAATGAAATTTTGACCATAGTATGTCGGATGTACAGAAAGAAAGATAATAGGACTATAAAAAGCACATACTCACACGTCAAAAGGCCACGCAGCGCAATTGGGTTTAAACCAACCGGAAGAAACAAAGATTGACGCATGCAACAGAAATTATCGTCTTCATACACAAGCACCACGTACTAATGATGACGCGCGTTCGAACATTTGACGACCAGTGTGTGTAGGATGAGGGAGGAACAACGTGAAGCCTAAGGACCGAAAACGAATTAATTGCCTCTGTGACGGCAATACAAGTTAATGGAGTGCAGTAAGTGAACAGATAGACTCGAGTAGAGCAAAATACGGGTAAAAGAACGAAAAGAGGCCTAATATAACCATGGCAAGAAAAACCTGAACAAGAGTAGAGAGGAGTGGGTACAATCCAGATCTGAATCAAGTTCCGCTACCGCTTTCAGAACATGGGATGTGACCATTACTGTTAGCGACTGGTTGTGGTGGAAGCATTGTGCCCGTGGGACCCAAGCAGATACTATGTGGTGGTTGTCGGAACCCGTCCACAGCCATCATGGAGCCACTGTCCATGGGAAACTGAAAACTACCCGGAGTAGAGGGCGTGCCATAGGTAACAGACAACTGAGAAGTGGCCGTGCTCAAAGTCTCCTGTGAGGCGTGAGGAGCAGTCATTTCAGCCACTGGAAAGGTGAAACTGAAGCGACCTAGTTCTGCAGCTCCGATCGAAGTACGTGCCACCAGATGGTCCGGCGTGGCTGATTACAAAAGGCAAAAAAGGAGGAGAAAGAAATTACCGGAAGTGCAAGAGATTCTGAAAGTATGCCGCGAAAATGCGACACCATTTTTTAGATTACGCACCAGAACAATGCCAACTGAAAAACAACTTTCTACACCAAGTGCAATTACGTGCATACTTTCACCGGATGTATTACATTGCAATTGGTCTAAGCAGCACGACGGATGAAAAAAACGAACGATAGCAAAATTAGACACCAAATTAACAAAGTAATTAAGAGACTTTTGTAGGAGCGCTATTGGCTTGGATTTCGTGCAATTGTTAACAGCTTCCAACCGTAAGTGACCATCATCCCTAGGGCTTCAGGTAGGAACCAAGTAGCGCTCCGCAGAACCAAGCCTTGATGTTGGATCCAACATTCCTTGAACCCACGTCATACAGTGATCACCCGACTACCGCTTCCAACCTAAACCAAGCCGTGCGAAAAACAACGCGGCGAACGGCCCGTTGGAAGTAGCAAAACATGTCCGAGCCACTGAAGCCCATGTAGCGAGATGGACAGGTTAGACTTGTCCGCGTCGGAAACACGTTAACGAACCGTATATTTGCCTATGTGGTGCCCTCATTACAGATGCGCAATGCTGTGATGAAAAGTGATTAAAAATGTCCAGTTTTTGATCGTCATCTGCATGAACAGGCGAAATTTTGCAACTTGTTTAGAAGTACTGCGTGTACTGAGGCGTTGAACATTGTCATCCAATGAAAGACTGACATCACATCGACGCCACAAATGGCCATCCGGACTTCGGCTATTTGTCTATTGACCTCATTCGATAATATCCTAGAGCTGATACAGCTATCGAATAGTCAAAACTGTCGATCACTTCCAACGGTGAGCTCGGAACCCAAATTTACTCAGAATAAAACCCTGCACTTCAGTGAAGTTTGCAATCAGCGTTAGTCTATCAAGGACGTCATGCGATGCCTGTGTAACAATGTAGATTAATGTGATACCTTGGGTCTTGAAATCAGTCACCGGAGTGCAGTTCTACGCACGTATTGACAAGTTGAATGGACAAAATCGAACAATCTTGACGAGCGTTATTTGTGTTGTTAAGGGACGAAGATAATTCAATGCACGCCTTCATTCTAATTGAGGTATTGCGATAAAATAGGAAAATTTCAAGATGTTTACCAGGCATGCTTCCTCGCATGCGAAAATTCCGAAACAGTGCGTTATCGACTAAATCGGAGGTTCCTAGGATGTGCAAAGAGACCCCGAGTAAGGGCTGTCTGCAGATATGTTTCCGATTGTAGCAACTGAATGTAAAAACCTTGGTCAATATAGTTGCCTTCAAGGCGGAATCTGATGTGTTGTTCACATGTTGAAATGGACTCATGAAAGATAGCAACGGCCAGTATCTTTGGTGCTAGCGGAACCGACTTATCCTTAGAGGGTCGTCTCACGTAATACGATCAACATGTGAACATTTGAGGCAAAACCCCAGTCCGAGGGAATGACTTCCTCGATCCGAAGCTTCTGTAACAGTAGAGTTTGGACCTCCATTCTTGAGGAAAACCGGTGAGGATTTGTCTGGGCCGAGCGCCTTGTGACGGTTAAAGAGTCAAAACTCTTGCAAGACACCAGATTTAATTGAAGCGAACTGTCCATAGTCCAGAGAGAGGTCACGGGACTGTGAGAGGAAATCACCGGCAAGTTAAGTTGTTCAAAATGTTCGGTACACTGCTCTATTCGCCGTTGTAGACTTTCGATAGGTTCATCATGCGGTGAGTGGGATTAGTTGGGGGTAAATTCCGGGAATTTCCTGATTTAGCGACTGATTTCATCCCCATTACACGTGCTGATCACCAGGTTTATCAAATCTTCTCAAACTTGCTTTTAATTTTTATTGAGCTGTTTTGTGAACTGAATTACACTCGGATCCATCTAGAAATATCCTACGAGCGTCAGTTAGTTCAACCGAGTGCTGTGAGAGCAAGTGAATGACAACATATAACGAACACGAAATGGCACCTGTTTTATGCAAGACATTGTGGGCGTATGCTCAACAGAGTAAATGGTAAATTTATGTCTAAAGACCAGCGACATTCGGTACTTCTGCGACGTCTCCGATTCACTCAGTTGCCGGTGATGATGCGAAGATTAACAGAAAGCAGTGCAATTTCAGCGCAATCTACCTGGATTCAGATCAAGGCATTCGAGGTAAACTGCTTCACAGAAAGCCTCCCTCCCAGTGAAATGTGATATGCAGTCGGTGTTAGTTTTTTCTCAACTGAAGGCCACTTTTATCACGACGTCCTCTCAACGAAGATTTGGTTCCGTTTAACTTCAAATAAAGTTTTTTGGGAAACCAGCACGACAGCTGGACATGAGATTCAATGAAAATCCCATACATGAGTCAACCGATGCTCATCATGGCTCACCATGTGCATCCATGGTTGGGATGAGTTGACTGAACCGTCGGTTCACAGAGTTGCCACTAACAATGGCGCACAATTCGTCGTGTGAAAAACGGAAGCGATGGGGTCTCAGTAGATTGCAAGCAGATGGATGTGGAGAAAATTGACCACAAAAATATTACCTCTACAGACTTAATAGAGCGGTGGATATCACGCAGCAGAGTTCAATGAAGGAGACTAATCACACTTGAAGTTAGTCGGAGAAAATCCGACTGGTAAACAGTCTGTTATAAACTGACATTTTGTGAACAACATGCGAATGAAACAGAGGTTGACGATGGTATACGGACTACGATTGACTAAATGATTACTGTTAAACCACAAACATGGCGACTGGCCACTTTAGTTTTCCACCCGGCATAACTTGAGCTAGCAGAGATCTACTGAAACGATAATGGATCCAACTCATGGTAGAATCCGTCTCATAACTACACGGGCGTTTAATTTTTCTGCTAGTAAACAACAATTGAAATAATTCAAACCGGTACATACACACAAACAGCTCAATCCGTGTCGGAATGCGGCGCCCTAAAATAAGACACGACCTCTACTTTCAACTATTTTGCGCACGCACAACGCTATTCAACCACCTGTCGAGTATCGTCTGTGCGCTGTTCACTTATTGATCCTAACCGGGTTTGACCTGCGGAGGGTTCATTTGGCACTGTGACGTATGTCCAGAGGAAAGGAGTGTGAGAGGGGCAACATTTTGGCATTCAGTGAAGTACAACTCGACTGCCGAGATACCACAAAGCGGATGGGAAGGTATGAATCAACAATTAATTAGTTTATCGTTTTTTTCTGATGTGCGTGATATGAAGAAACGAGGCAACCGAGAAGGGTTAAGCTGCTTAAAGTTGAAGGAATACAAAAGATATCGAACGATAAACGAACAGTGTAAATGAAATTCCCTAGTTGAGAACAACCGTACAAAAAATATTGAAGAGTACATCATTTCTGATTACTAATTTGATGTGAACAACACATATTTGGCAGATTTCCTACTCAGGCTTTCCAGCCAGCTTCTCAAGAAAGAAGCAAGCTAGATAGTTCATCTGAATGTGAAAGATGTGATCCAATATAAACGATGGTCTGTTGACATCATCTATGGTTAGCCAAGAACTGGAAGACCTCTACGGTTGATCGCTTGTCACAAAGTCTGAAGATTACCATGGACAGAGAAATGTGTCGTCAAAAGACGGAGCAGGATCGGTAACGGTCAGTGATAAATAAACCAATTTTGATTGATCTTGGGGATAGATACACTGCCGATACGGTTTGCAGAAGGACTCAGCACTGTAAAGTAGGCACTTGATTAGAGATGATTTGGCATCCTTCCTGTTTCGAGGGTAAGCGTAAATTGGTTTTTCTGAAGGAGAGCAATGTGCGCAATCTTACGCCTTCACGTTACCTGTTGTCATTTTTGGGCATACTGCGTGTTGCTAAGAGGAAAAACTCCCGTCAACACAGCAAAACACTGATCTGATGACTTTGCCTGCGCATCGCTCAAATTTGAACGCAAATGAGAAATTTGCGGGTTTGTTGGCTAGATAGGTGCACGGAAACGGATGTGCTCATGCGTCGAAACTGGATTGGACGGGTACTATCAAACGATCTTAGATGAAAATTCGACATTTGAAACCGGTACTCCCTGACAGCCAAAGTGCACACACGCGATGTGCAAAATTTGCAAGAAAAATGGAAGCCGAATTCCATTCTGATCCACCTTGGGCAAAGTCACCCGTGTGACTGGGAAAAGAACAAAATAAACACAACAGTTGAGGAGAAAAACCAACACGTTTCTGTAACCTTAACGATTATTATTAACTGGATTTACTTGATAAATATCCGGATTATCATTCTGACACTCATTCACATGAATTGGGTTCGATTTTCCCAACAAAGTTGAAACAGCTGACCACTGTTTCCTCATCAGTGGTACACCATTTATTTGCAAAGCCCCTCTTAACTCTTTCCAGAGTCGTAGCAAATTCATACCAGACAAAAAGTCAATTAAAACTAGTGAGAAATACATGTAACGGCTAAGGAAAGTAGAAATGGGACAAGATCACTTTAGTGTATCATCTCAACCTTGTTCAATCGTTGAAAACTGACATATGCTACACCAAATGTGCATTTGGAAACCGTATGTATGCACAAAAAATGAGCGTTTATTTCCATAAACAAGCGAGAGAGAAAATGTAATGTTCACATAACTGTGAGACGGTATGTAGTCATGGCCGGTTGTCACTGATCTGGTCTTACGTTACTGACCACAGTACAACTCTATACCGAGTTGTCATGTTGAGACGTAACGGAATTCCATCGGGTTGAGAAGATAAGTGACAACTTTGTGGACATGACATTACGATCGAAAGGGCAGAGTGCAAGGAGAAGGGCGAGAAAAAACAACGCAAACTGTTTACCACGTGACAATGAGGAGGAGTCCCTTTTGGCGGGCAGCGTAAGACAAAGGCTGAATCCATGACCACGAATTCATCGCACTCCTCATCGCGTAATAATCCAAAACTGTTATGCTTCATTGACAAGAATCTACTTTCCTTTCCAGTAACCTTTAAAATGTCACGCCACAAAGCGGTCAATATAATCGACGTCCTTGCTAGCAGTATATAGACCGTAGACTTCCCGTACCCCTAGTATGAACGAGAATTCACTGAGACATGATCTGTGAAGTAATTCTGTCGTTATTGCTCACTTTTATTGGTTTCCGGATTAATTTAGCTAAGCGACTACAGTGTCCGTCGTGAGTTAGCATAGACCGACCCACTTTATCTGATGCGCGGTGTAAACAAATCATGATTCCGATTTGCCTTCCACAGTTCATAAAATAAAGAAAACGTGCACTTGAATTCAGAGTTGTAGAAGTACGGCTGATTCGCTTATTCATATGCTTGTGTACTACTGGTAAAATGAAATCACACAATAGTTTTCTTGGCGTCTGCCAGAGTTTGAGATCGAAGTTCATTCACGTCCAGTGAACTGTCAATAAACACATAGGAACACAACCCATGGCATACAAGAAACTTGCTCAACCCATTTCTTACTTCCTCCGTGACTTGATTACGCTTGTCATTCAAAACGTGGAATCTAAGTCCGCATGTGGCCAGACGTTTCCGCATACAGGTAAGCAAGCGTAATGTATCTAGCTGGCCAAGTTCCAAGCGTAACACGTGACCGTATCTGATTAGCATGCAAACACAGAATCCTAGTCGTCACGTATTTCTGGACAGACAACTCGTTCGTTGATTCAATAGCTCCATATAAAATACACATAAGGAGGTAGTGACATTGGCCACTGGACTGAGGATCGCAAGTTCTAATCCATATGTGAACCGATCAACTAAAGGACAACAATCAGAAAAATCCAAGACAACCAGAAATTCCACATCAATGCCACCTTGGAACGTCTTCAGGTTACGGGTAGAAGAACGACTTTCAGGTAGAGGTCAAGCGCGGAATAAGTAAACGATACTACTAATGAAGTGTGATGGATTCATTGTTGGCTATCGGGATTCCAACAGTTATACTGCCCGTTTGCTCTGTACAATAGTATGGAGCATGGTATCCCACCCGAGGAAAACTGTACCTGGCACAACCGGAGCACATGGACCACAAGACAGTTTGCTGTCTGGATACTGTATGAAGTTTGTAGATACTAACTCATTTGTGAGTTGGTTGTGCCGTTTATCTCAGACCAGATAGAGTCTGTAGACCGGTGACGACGTTGAGAGCATCAACTGGAATTTTGCATAAACTCAGTCTGTCTCAAGCCCCTAGAGTCGTATATGCGTAATGATCAAAAGTCACCGGAAGTACACGACCGGTTTTGTAATTGTCGTCATCCATCAGGTATGCGCACTCGGTGAATCTCGATCACACATCCTATGACAAGAGCGGCAAATGTTGACGGTTGTAGATACTAACTCATTAACATCGGCACCGATCTACAGACCTCATTGAGTATGAGATAAACGGTACAGCTAATTCGCAAATGAGTTAGTGTCTACAACCTACGTCCAACTATTCTGTATGGAATTTACTTTCACAAGTAGTGGGCAATTAACGTTTGTCTTCTGAGTGGGTTTGTCGAAATCACACAAAGCGCGTTATATGTAATGATACTGAATACGTTCCATCATCTTTTTCTGTCAATGTTGCTCCCAGGAACACGCTTCTTGATGTGTCCGCGGTTCTTAAATAAAATGAAAATCGAAGGTATGTTGATCTTATAAATGACAGCAATGTCGGACTTCATATTTTTTCTACCGAGAGCCGCATTAGTTTTCAATCCGCGTTACATTGAAAACGATTGGACTGAGTGATCATCTTATAACACGAACAAGTTATTGCGGGAAACTGGTGGAACAGTATCATTCAAAACACTGGAATGTGAAGGTATGGTGACGTGAGCCAGACAGATCACGCAGCTGTGCTCGCGGAACCAGGCCTGACTTAAGGCTACTCGGTTCCATTTTTTTCCGAAAATGAGGTCGTCCAGACTTACACCTACGTACTACATACATACAAATGAACAGTAGTTACTGGTCCTTGTTAATCTCTACCAAAAGCAATTAGCGGTCAGATTAAACCGATAACCTTCCAATGGGTGTCTTTATGATTTGGTTACTGAGAGGCCCCCGACCTATGCTGCTACCTTGACGAGGTGGTCGGGCTTGTGTGCTGTTTCGATCCGGCGGGCTATGCTGACTAGGACTCCGGTCCTTCCAGGTTCAACCCTGTCAGACAGGCCAAAGGGGAGCAGCCAGACGAAAAGCAGTTACACTCATAGGATTGTATGTCGCACTACTGACCGCGTAGGAGTGCTTAGGTAGTGAGGCACGATCCTATGGGCATACAGCAGAACTATTTTATAGTTGCGGCACTGCTGTCTTCCGTATCAGGAAGAAGGGGTTAGAAAAGGTACCCTCAAACAAAGAGCACTCCGATCGCCCAACGGTTGACCGTGACCGCCGGCGTATTATCCAATACGGTCGAAAACATCTATCACCCAAAAGCCCGATGTAGCTTTGAGTACATCCACTGCGCGCAGCAGTGCTCAGAATCAGACATCAATGTCTTATTCACTGCGCCCTCGGGCTAGGCAAGCCCCTCACTGCCAAGTGAGTCAGACTTTTGAGTCATTGGCTCCGGGTAGGGTCCCCCAAGAAAACCCTGTATCCTGTTGTCTCGCAGGTCAGACTTTTGAGTCAGAGACTCGGGGTGGGGTCCCTCAAGTCAACCCCCTTCCGCGGCATAAACGACCGGGAAGTATCAGAAGTTATCGTTCTCCCGACAGTGACCTTATTAACCCAATACGACCTCTCCTACTGTTTTACCCCCCATTTCTTCCGCCTTCCATGTGCCTTCGGGCGATAATTGTTTTCTAAGGCCAAGACAACCCGTGAACGTTGGC
>LOND01000707.1:90892-105092 GCA_014220965.1 Paragonimus kellicotti | reverse complement strand
TTGTATGGAATGCGCCTCGCACCTTCGAACTGCCGTGTCACTTCAAGACAGGGCCATTTCCACTCCTACTTTCTTTATTGCAGGTAATCCGCTTGAGACTGTGGACAGTTTCACATACTTGGGTAGCATTATCTCGTCAGCTTGTAATATTGCTGATGAGATCAACGAGGATAGCAAAGGCACGAGTTGCCTTTGCCAACCTGCGTCATCTGTGGCGTCGGAAAGACGTTCGATTGTCGCTGAAAGGAAGAGTATATAATGCTTGTGTGCGTTCTGTTTTGCTCTATGGTTCGGAGACGTGGCCTGTTCGCAAGGAAGATATCAACAAGCTTGCTGTATTTGACCATCGTTGTCTCCGCCAAGTTAGCCCACATTAAGTGGACTGATCGCGTGAGCAATGCGGCAGTTCGCCGGCGCGTATTCCGGAACGCTCGGGATGCGCGATCGATCGGTCAACTACTCACGTTGCACAGCCTGCGATGGTTAGGTCACGTACTCCGCATGCCAGCTGAGCGTTTACCGTACCGGGCATTATATACTGAGACCACCAACAGTTGGGTGAAACCACGTGGTGGTCAAGCGACAACGTGGTCACGAAATATGAGAACCCTGACTGCTCCACTGAGTAAAGGTAGGTGTCGCCTGCCTGGATGGGGTCCTCGTGATCACTCAAACCGCTGGTTGGAGACGCTATCCGAGATGGCGGCGTGTCGCAGTCAATGGCGTACCTGCATCCATACCATTTCTAGTTCTTTTGCTTAGACTTCTATTAATTTTCAACCTTCTTAGTAACGTTTTCTTCTAGGATATTCCACGTCACTGTTGAGGTGAGCGGCAGCCCGAGCCACAGTACCTTTGGTCAGGCTCATGGCTGATATGATGATGATGATGATATGACAGCCAATAGCCTAGAAAATGATGACCGAATTCACTGGAAGTAATCTTGATTAGCAGCAACACTCATAGTATAGGCTCAAGCTCGGCAGGTATGTTCTTCAAATCGGCACCCGTTGAAGCAGGCGAGCGTGCGAGGAATGATCGATATATTGTATAAACGTGTGTATGATTACATGGAGAGAACGAGCCAATGAATATCACAGCGAACAATGGAGAGATACCGAATAGGCGACACATTTCGCTATAGGCGAATTTTTCTCATATAACCTCAGTAAAAGCTATACTTTTCAACGTCGTCACATGTGGATGATCGGTACATTCAAACTGGTTCGTCATACCAGAGTTTCATCATAGACGGAGTTGACTAGATATTTTCGGTCATCCAAATGTGAGAACGCTCAATATGACTGCACCATTGTAGCTTTATGACCAGAATACAGAGCAATGTGAATTTGAAGTGCCGGACCTTTATCATTAAAGGATAGCTCGTTGTGTGCTAAAACTGAATATAGGAGTGGCGTTTAGCTTACTCTAGCTGCTGCATGAAATAGTGCGACATCCATCCCTACAAAAAACTGTTGGCGAAGGATGCAGAGTTCCCTGATTTGGCAACCGGGGCGGCAATAGTGGAAGTTAAGGTAATGACAGACCAAATTTTACGGATGTTTCAGGCGATACAGTGGTCTGCCGGTTAAACAAACACTGAGTCACATAGAAGCTGTTAGAGTTGTTAGAACTAAGATGGAGTGTCATGCAAAGCAGTTAATGCAACAAACTAAGGGGAGATACCCAAAAGAAGTTCACGCATGGCAAAAAGTTTGTGGAATTTAAAAAGATGGAAACTGACTTGTTTCAGGACATAATTAAGTGTATCTGTACCACTAGCCCGAGACTTCCGTTTGTTACGGAAAGTAACAATGAAGCAGATGACACGCCGACCCGCAGTAAAACTAGAAGGTTGGGTTGTTAAACGGAACACTTTGAGAATCAACTTAGCTAGCCTCCTGCCTCTGTCGTGTTACTGCCACAAGTATACAATGTTAATGCCTAGGCCATCTACCATGACTGGTGTTTGCGAACGTGTTTCGACCCTCAGACGTAATAAGACCGTTGACTCAGACGAATGTACATCGGCATCTTTCAAAAAAGGTGATACGTTAGCAGAAGGTTTAATTCAGTTGTTTCAACTGGGGTAGATGACTGAGAACGACCTATTGTGATGAGGTCAATGGATAATAGTTCCTATATTTAAGAGAACCAAGTGCGAAAATCAGATGAATCAACTCGACTCTGGCGGATCGGTGTGTAATATTACAGTAGCTTAAACAAAGGGATGTACCGAACAAGTATGCAGACATACTCTGGGGTTACAATATGCGGAAAGTTGTCTAACAATTTCATCACCAAGTGCGAAACAGATAAGGTTGGGGCGGAAATACGGCGAAATTCAAGCGAATTCGTAATGTTCAATCGTTTGGGATGAACAAACTGATATGCTTGGATGACAACCAACGAGTCATCAACCGCTGTTTGCAAAGATCATAGTCGACGAGCACACAATACGAGGTGGACAAATGACGTGACGTAGAGAAACGGAGTAAACTATAGAAAGGCCGGCCAATGATGAGCAAGCTTATCTCTAGGACCGAAACCACCTTGAGCCGCACAGCTGATGACCAAAGACATTAGAGGAGATGGCCGCCAATCGGGTTCAGTGACATGAACGCAATCGCGGTTTGACTGAATCGTCTGAATTAAGTGTAATTAATGACGTGGGACAGTGTGAACTATTTCACAGAAGTCACCTAACCTTCAGTTACAGTCCAACTGTTTGCTTGCAAGCTAAAGGCACTCTGACGTTGACTGTTTAAGTTTAAACAAGGACTTCTTTAGTAAGTGGATCTTGCTCCTTCCTGTTGTTTCCTTCTAAATAACGGCAGATTTTGTTCACGACTGCATCGCAGTAAAGGAACAAGTGAACCATGGACATGGTGTTGTTTTGGATAGCCATCTCGATTTCCTAAACTGTCTGTTTTGATATAAATATCTCACCGCCATCTTCGAAACTTGAATGAGGAAGGAGGTCTGGTTCTACCCGCAGTGTTGCGCTTCAGCATAAGAGCCACTTGAGAAACAACAATTGACCATTCCAACCTTATCGCCTTTATGGCCCAGTTCAGGACAGTTAGACTGTTTCTTAAAATGTTTATCCCACCTATCAAATCGATTTTATGAACACTAGGTCGATACTGAACGCAACCACAAATCAAGTAGAGTAGTCCTAGCTGTAAAGGAAGGTTTCATATTTTTGAATCTTCATCCAAAGGATGCTTAATTTTTTGCACAAGCATTTCTCCAGCTTGCGGTTAATTTTTCGCCATTGGTTGCTATATTCATTGTTGAAAAAGAAAGACAATAGTGACAGTAGTTCAATTTTCTCGCGGGCAAATGTCTTTCGGTATATTGTTCATTGACAGGTCTTCGTTATAGTTGCGATGTGTTCCTAGTGCACATCGGGTTTACTCCCTTGACTTTATCTGATCAAGTTACCCCCACTGGCTCAACCCGTTAAGCATCTACCACACTATCGTCTGAACACCCGTCACTTATGTAACAGTTGGGCAAATGAGAGAATGAAACAAACACAAAATGCGCTACAGTCCTTAACAGGAAGATCCCACCTCTAACTGAAAATTACATGATCGAAGTGGGCATGGTTTGAATGTACAAGGCTGTCTCCATTTGATTTTGTGTGTGTTGAAATACGGCATCCAAAACAGTCGTGAGACGCACGTATTGGTAGAAGCCTGTTATATTAACGACGTGCTGTGTTCAAACACCAAACATCATACAATCGCTTCGCCTTAGGCTCAAGGCAACCAGGTAAACATTCAGATCACCTGTTAGCGATACGATGTTCAAACTGTTGGTGAGGACGTCAGGCGACACATCCTTAACAGTATGTGAACCACCGTCTGCTGGAGTGTATGCATATACAACGAACACACAACGCTTTCCGATTTGAGTCGACGAACTTTAGCCACCAGCACCGGACCGACTAGTCAATGGGATCCAGCCGATCAAGCCTCCACCTGTTTTAGAATTCAATATGATTCCCACTCCGGTTTGGACATAAGATCAACGCCGACGATCTTAAGAGAAGAACCGGACAAGGATCCAACAAATCACCATAAGTCTGTGAAAACCTACGATACGAATGAATGTAAAGGTTGGATGGGCCACCGAATATGAAACTGGAAAATCGATAAATGTGTCTACATATCTGACCGCAGGGTGCTAGACATAACTAGATGTAGACGACAAACCACGTATCATGAGCGCAAATAAAAAGAACAAGCAATCCACACAAAACTTTAAAGTTGGACGGCGCAACTGAATTCATATTTCATTAGCAAACGAATCAACATAACTCACCAAGCGATGTGTTTGCAGACGAAGCCTCACGAGTCAAACTGGCTGGAATCGACGGCCGACTGAACGGACGCCAACTGGGACGAGAAATGAACGGCAAAGATGACTGTGAGGCGGGTGTGGATCCGGAACCATTCCACAAACTGACTCCAGCGAATGTGCTGCGTGGAGGACTGTGTTGCGGATGACTGGCCGTAGATCGTGGTTGGTGACCAACTACGTTATTTTCCGGCAGTGCGCCGTTTGTATGTCCGTTTACATTGCTGTAGTTTACATATCCACTCCCACCTCCGAGACCGCTGGTTGCCGTACCACCAACGCCAGGCTCTTCGAAAAGGTTGCAATAAGAACCACTCTATAACAAATTGATGTGAATCAACAGGAGAACCGTCAGATAGGCACGTCCCACATCCCAAACCTGTTCGATTTCAGTACACACATATAGATATAGTCATATCTAGGCGAAAAACTGTCATGTCGTATAAACTTGTATTTGGATATTAAAGATCGTGAACAGAAACCTGGAAGCCGTTGTCAAAGCAACCTACAAATCGAATTATCAATAGGAGTAGAAAGATAAACGCAGAACGGCGGAAATGAGCAACACATGTACTGATAGACGATACAGTACATTCAGAAGGTCACGTTCGAATGATGTACCCATTAAACACATTGAAAACGCGCACACATCAACAACGTCACACAGACTAATAAGTACCCACAAATGTGACAGAAACCTAACGCAGTTAGACCGCCGGTGTGCTAAGCTGACGGTCCAGGCAACGTGATTTCGTGATTACTTCAAACTGAACGCCATGAAGTGAACACCGTGATTTTTCGATCCTGTGACCGTCGTGAGGTGATCAGTGAGGTACACAGATGAGAACGTCCATGTTGATGTACACATAAGTAATAACAAGATACAGTTAGATGACCTATTTGTGAAAACCTAACGTTTCAGTTGCAAGCACATCGACCGTGAACTGATGGTATCATCAACGAATAGGTGAGTAATTGAAGGGTTGGATAAAATGAGTTCGGTAAACGACCCAAAAAGTAGTAGATCAAAGACAGCTTAGCGGCAGTTTAGCGGCACAACTTTCCGAGTTCAATTAAGTGGCAAGCAAAACCCATGTAGGAGTGTCAGAATGTCATCACAGCAATGTTTTATCTTGAAGACATTAGTAAATAAAATGTTTACCGGACTATGGTGTCAGAAAATATGAAAGGCCCCAGCTCCCATCACACATCTACAATGCTCCAGATCGCCGTGACTAAATTTACGTTTGGGATGGACAACGTTCTGTGGTGGAGTGCAGCCAATCGTGTACGCCATATCTGCATTGACCAATCAGGTTGTTTGACATTGACCTATATATACAGTGTCCATAACAGACTAGATGAGACTTTGTGTGGTGTAGTGAATACACATCTTGCTCTGAACCCGACTTGTTCTACATGGTGACAGAGATGAAGAACCCAGATTGGACGGGTGTGAGCCCAATGGCAGGACTGAATCTCCGACCACCGGCCCAGCTGAACATGAATGAGGATGAAGGACTTCCAGAAAGATGGAAAATGTGGAAATTGCAATTTCAAGATTTCCGGACGCTAGCTCGACTATCGTCAGCCGAGGAGTTTCAAATGGCGATATTTCGACATGCCATCGGAGAGCAGGCCGTCCGCTGCATTAATACATTTCCGTATGAACAAATTAGAATGTTATTGTTTGGGATTTACGAACGACACTTTTGAGAGGTATAAATTTAATTGCCGCGTCCAAGAACCAGGAGAATCCATAGATCAATTTGTTCAAGCTCTGAGGTCCATGGCCACAACCTGCGGTTTCTGTAACTGCATGCATGACAAACTGATCAAAGACAGGTTAATTATCGGAATGAGAAACGGCAGTTTGACAAAGCGAATGCTGAGGGATCCTCAATTGACGCTCAAACAATGCATTGATATGTGTCGAAGTGAAGAGGCAGCCGACAGAACCCATCAAAATTCATTCGATTGAAGATATCAATCGCGTGATGGCCAAAGAACCAAAGCAGGCTGCACTTTCTGCGGAAGAACCCATGGTTTCAAGAAAGAACAGTGCCCGGCATGGCGAAAAATCTGCACAAAGTGCGGCAAAGCGAATCATTTCTCTGTTTGCTGCAAGAGTGGTCCAAGTTTGGCAAAGACAACCCAACCTAGAAGGTATTCAGTGTGTGCGATTGGAGTGAACGAACCCCACCAGGGTATACGATCTGCCGAAATTGAATTGAATGGAATAACAATAAACTTCCAGGTGGACTCAGGTGCAGGTGTCAACCTCGTCCCTCGGTCCTGCGTCCCAAACGAACCACTGACGAATACGAACCTCGTTCTTCGAATGTGGAATGGAACAACGGTGAGGCCCACGGGGAAGTTTACAGCAATCCTACGCAACCCAAATAATGACAAACGTATCGAACAAGTTTTGTTTGTGGTCAAAGAGAAATTTTCCACCTATCCTCTCGCCATTGACCAACATGTGTCTAAAATATTCCAGTGTTTTTGATGGTACTTTGGGAACCCTCCCAGGAGTCTGTAAATTGAGCATCGATTCGGATGCGAAACCAGTCGTGCTACCCATTCGTCGTTTGCCACTTACTGTAAAAGAGACATTTGAAAAGGAACTAACACGGTTGACAGATCTGGGAGTAATACAGCAAGTAGACGAGCCAACCGATTGGGTTAGTCAGGTCGCTATAGCCACCAAGAAGTCCGGCGAATTGAGAATTTGCATCGACCCGAAACCATTGAACGCAGCATTAAGAAGGGAGTATTTTCGACTCCCCTTATTGGAAGATGTTCTTCCTCAGCTAACCGGTGCGTGTTTTTTCACCAAGGTGGATTTATCCTCTGCATTGGCCAATCAGGTTGTTTGACATTGACCTATATATACAGTGTCCATAACAGACTAGATGAGACTTTGTGTGGTGTAGTGAATACACATCTTGCTATGAACCCGACTTGTTCTACACGTTTTACGACGGTGTCATCTTCTTTTTAGACGAGATCGTGGGTTACTGCAACTTCTAAATGATTTAACACGTGCTTAAGTCAGTCTGGCATCAAAATAATGTACTGGGGTTAGACTACTAAAGTGTGTGCTGCGTGGAAAACTGCGTTGCGGATGAGTGGTCGTAGTAGCGCGCAAGAATTAAATTAAACTGAAAGATTTCAACGTTACGTCATCAAAGCTGAGTCTATTTTTCCCAGTTGTTTAAAAGTTCAGGGCAGCCTAACGCAGGCACTTAAACAAACAGCTTTTTTTAAACGACAGAAAACAATGTATCAATCTTAAATCCGCCCACGTAAGCACCATACATTTACAAATATCTCATTGGTTTACGGAGTGGCACATTGTGAACAGTGACAAGAGGTTCTGAAATACGACTCCAAACATTGAGCAGTCTAGAAGGCAGACAACTAATATGAAGTTAGTTTTCCAGAAACATTTCTATGGGGACATTTTTCTCACAGATTCAACTAGTTCCATCGATCACTTAGCTAAACTACATTATGATGGGTTCAGCACACAAAATATCATGCATATTCGTAGTCAGGCACTGTGAGGGTTTTAAATAAGTCAAACATTCTAGGGATGCTGGTAACACCGCGTCTCATGCCTTTATGTGTAATGGCAGCTGCTGCTGAAATTGCTTCAGTTTGGTGAACAAGTTTTCCTCTATAATACTAATTAGGTTTCTTAAGGCCTGCTCAAGACAGGCAAATGATTGAGCGGCCTGAATCACCGGAAGCCTGTGTGTGTTGTATTCCAACCGCACTGATGAGTGACAATTGGTCTACGTGGCGTTGCCCATGCACTCGTGGTTTTACTGTTTCATACGCGCATTGTTCGAGCGTGACCTTCTGGACGCATTCTGTCTACGCTTTCGATCTAACGATGTCCATTAGCGGGTGTGGATTGCATCGAGTAGGCTGGTGCACACCATCAGGTCGCTTGCACCAAGATAAAAGCGGTTGAACTAGCTCTAACGCAAATCGGTTTCGCCAGTGTCCATATCACATGATCTGCCCACTTTTCCTAGTGCAATAAGTTATTGATTTTCTTGTATGAAAATAGGGAGTAGATCCACCACTGACAGAACACAATATCACCGAAATGCCTATCTACTTTCCGACTACCTTCATCTTGGGCTAGGGCTTTCAAACAGACAGATAAAGAGGGATAGTTAAGGAGATTTCAGACTAATCTAACGTCTTTATAATACCATGACCACATTACGTCAGACGCTGAGCTACCGGTAGGTCATTCGCTCTGCACTACAGAGCTGACTGTAGAGAAACGGTCGTGAACTGGATAACACAGCGTGGAGAGATCCGACCAATCCCAAAAAATTCCTCTGTGGTCGTCAGTTCAAGTACACGGTGCGCAAGAGAACTGTCTACATCACTTGTAACACAAAAGTGAACGGCTCTCGATGCGATGAACACAGTCGCGAATGTGCTGGTTATCTCAGACTGATAATTTCTGAACACATCGTGGAACGTTGAAGAGACGACGGGTGCATCCAAGCCAATCAGTGTGTATATGTTTCATTCGTACACACCAACCACCTACGATCGTTCGATGACACGCGTCCTCTACCTTAAGGGGTCTAGGGGCTGGTGGTTTTTACTTCCTTTACTGGTTGGTTTCTTTTCGGTTCGTTTCATCCTGAATGGTTTCTTTTTTATCATTGCGTAAACCTGCACACTATTTTATTCTTTACGTAGATTCCTGTGTGGTTACAACTCTAGGTCCCTATTGACTATGAAATAAACACTAAAGACGCTATGATCCCGTGGTTTACACTCTTCATTTTGCTTATCTTCCAGGCTCAGATTCTGCTATCGGATAGCTTCAGCCTTTTGTGTTCGAGGGATAAGAATCTCATTCAAACCTTTCATTTGACCAGAATGTGTGGGCACAATCATAAATGATGCGCAAGCCTCTTGAGACGCCATACAGCAACAGACGTCCATTTACATCAGTCACTGTAACAGGTTAATCCGGACAAGAACGCCGCTAACCGCGTAGAGAAGCATACTGGCTCAAAGAAAAATCTCAAAAATCAGAACTATCTAAAAGCAACTCACTCACACTGTTCTGAAGTCCTAAACGTTTCATTCTGCGTGAACAGTTTTGAAAATCAACTTGGTTCTGTAATATACTACCACTAGGACGATTTAACAAACATGACAGAGAAAAACACATTGACGTTGAGTTCCACAGCAAACAGATACAGGCTAAAAAATCTAATGAAAACGACATAGTTATTGAAATTAGCACAACGATGGTTGATACAGACGTTTAACTGTAATATGTACAACACTGACGAAAAAACGCAAGTTTAAGGGGAAAAAGTGGGAGGAAGTTAGAGTTGAACTAATAAAACTTCGTGTAACCTCAACAACAACGACAACCTCGAGAGTAGACAACCGAGTGACAAGTAACGGTAAAATTATATATATATATATATATATATATATATATATATAATTATATATATATATATAATGATCTCTGTACCGCATTCTGTCCAACTTCTTTTCTTCAAATATAGCCCACAAACAGTAGTGCCGTTCACGATACACAACCCGAGTAAGCATTACCTGTAATCAACAGCGAGTTACCCGGCGCGGGAGAACACAAATTACAGCTTCTAATGTCCAAGTGATTAATTACAATTCCCATTGTGTGATAATGGGGCAATCACCTCAAATTGACAAGGAATGCACAAATGGGTTCGTGGCAGTAATATTGACTCAACGTAAAAATAGCCCCTAATTCTATTAATAGATTCAAACTGACCATAACGAAAAAGGATTCCAACTGATAAACAAGTGTATGCTAACCAAAACTTGGTCTTCCGCCGCCAAAAATGTTGGCAACGAAGATCTCGTGACAAACCAGTTAACATATGCAGCTGCTGCTGTACTGCCGATGTTCGCGCCCAAACAAGAGTTATCCGGACTGATGAAGTTCAAATTGGTACAGCAGTTCTCTGAAATGACAAGGCTGTGGCTGAGATCTCGTACAAAAAAGAACTTTGAAAGAGAAGATGAAACGGACATCTTCTTATTTGTCGGAAAACAGAAGACTGCGACAATAACGGGAGAATGTCTAGAGCACGTGCACAGAACCTCCTCTTTTCAGCAAAAAGTGAAAGCTGCTATACACCGTTTTTAATCACACCGTTCCAGTCACTGTGTTGCTTTTTACGTCTTCGTTGGCAATGTTTCACAGTATGTTCTATACAACGATCGTCTCTCATTAGTTCCCATCCACTAACAAATCGAACAACAATGATTTGAGGCAAATCTTGGAATGGAAATCTGTTGAAGTAATAATCTCTAATCCTACCAAATCCATTCATAGGTCTCGTTTCTGTTTTCTACATCTTCCGTTTTGCTAAATTGTAGTCCCGTAGTCCACAAGTATAATTCCCCCAGGTTTACCCTTTCCCAAAACCCACGTGATTCCAATTATACTAAACTTCCAGCCACCCGCGCTTCCAGAAAAACTGACCCTCTATATAGTCCATGCATTATTATTCGACTACTTGAAATATCGTTCACACATCTGAAGTAACGGCCTCCTACGTAGTAAAATCTTCCGGGTGTTTTTCAAGACAATGCTGTACGCCTCGTAAACGACTCATCCACAATCGTTGGTTTACGATCTCCATATGTTTTTACAAAGGTCATTCCTTGTCAGAGCTCTTACTTTGGAAAATACCCTCATGAATTCTTTTCCCTTTATTCATTTTAACAACTCTCTTTGTCAGATGGCGTTGTCATCAAGACAACCAAATCATGGAATTCCATCTCACTAACATTCTCCCAAATTTCTTGTGAAATCGGAAGCAAAAAACCGACTGGATTTTCTCTTGTCCAAATTTAACGCACTTTCATTCTACACAGGTGTTTAACTCACAAGTTCACTTCACTTCTTTAACCTCTGGTGCCGTGCAAGCAAAATAATAATAAAGGGAAACTAACAAATGGCGTGGAAGATTTGATAACTCAGAAAAGGTCCAATTGTGAAAAATCTGGGCATCGGCTGGATTTGAACTAGCGACAAAAATGGCACGTTCAAACGCGGCAAGCGCCTTGTCAGTATTACATGTTTAAAATGCCCAACAGTGGTGTTGTTGAATTGAAGCATGAACTGCTTGATAAATACAGCCTGGGCAGTCGAGCCCCTGGACCATTTGGTGGATCTAATGAGACAGAGACGAGTGGGTGACAGGGTCCAAATGTGGGATTTTCAAGCTCCCGGAGTTGCTTTGTGGCTTAGTTGGTAGTGCGCTTGCTGTGTTTGGATATGCGGTTTCTTTTGTCCAAATGCATCTGAAACCCAGATATTTCCCAATCAGATCCTTTCTAGAGAGGAATTATCACGAAGAAATCTAGAAAAGAAATAGTATAAGTCGGGTAATCTGGAACTCACCTCTTGTTGAGCACGCTGTCCAGATCCAACTGGGAGGTAGGATATGTGGTTGAAATGCTGGCTAACGGAATCCACGCTTTGTAAAGGTAACGTTTCTGGATATCCGTTTAGAGGTCGAAAAACGGTTCTGGAACTGTGCGGATTTTGATCCCCTGCACCTACGTCGGAGCCCAATGCAAGAGAATCCGAGGTGATGGCGGACTCACCATTCTCCCGGATCACATCCACCGCGGCAGTCACGCTTGCCCCACCCAGTCCGCCACCAAGACTGCTGTTTGCAGTGCCTGTTAAATGCCTTGTCATACCGATCAGACGATCCAGTGTCTTCAAAGAGGCAGCATCTTCACTCCAACCAGACAGACTAATGCTAGCTGTATCACCTGCGGCCCGCGTAGTACTAGGAACGCAGGGGTGACCGGGAGCTGATGAGACCGAAATACTTGCTGTGGTGGTTGTGCGGGCACTGGCAGTGGTCTGAAAAGATACGTGACGCGAATTAATAGGATTGGCTTGTTCATTCATAATAGCAGGGATGAGATTGTCCCTTGTATAAGACGGGGTGAACTTAGGATAGACGGAGGATTGGCACATATTGAGGGTTTACAGAAAAACGCAGTCTGCATCACATTTACAAGGCTAGAGGTTAAACAGATTTGCGCACATCGGCTTCGCCTTCGGAATGAAAAAAGGAAAAAGTAACAGCTTTTGAATTGAACAAGGTTTTCGACGAGATAATTTCGTGGAATATCAAATAATAAGACCAAAATTGGGAGTTCCATCAGTAGGAGATCAACGAGGTGATATCTCACATTGGGTTTAGGCTGGGAGTGTAGCAATTTCAAGAGGGCAGTGTTCTGCATGAAGTGGTAAGCATCATCGAACAACAGAGGATTGAAGTTCACAAGTCGATTTCTTCCGAAAATCGCCGAGAAACCATTTCAAAATTACTGGTAACGAATCTCACCAAAAAAGAACAACGCCCGAGAAGGTATAAAACCATAGTAAACAACTGTATTGCGGTTCGTAAAAATACTGTAAGAAACCAACGGGAAGAGATGTATGGTCTGCGCAAAAAGTGCGACACCACGTGAGACATGCGAGCGGCGGCAGCGTATGAGCTATCAAACGACGTTTCTCAAGGCTACAAACAACTGGATAATCATCATCATCATAGACAACAATACATCAGTGGTTCACACTGATGCTTAACTGCCACACAACCGCGAACGAAAAAAACCTATATAGGAAGAGAGGAGAGAAAAAGAAGAGGAGGGAAGGGACTAACTACTAAAAATAGCTACGTCTATATTCAAACATACAACATCAACCAGTCTCCTGGTCCTCCAGGTTGGGGGTTGGAAGAAGGTTGGCATCTTTTTCCGGAAAAAGTACCAGTTCTGGTACATTGCCACCCAACCGCTGCCTTGCGGTACAGGCTTTTGAGCCAAAGGCTTTGGTTGAGAACCCTAATCGTTCTGTCTAGGTCTGGGCGTCCTGGCAGTATCTCAGCCCACACACAACCATGAATATTCACAACAATAAATCCATACTGCATCGGCCGTCTCGCAGTATAAACCGGGTCGCCCTATCTGCTGCATACAGCAGGGTGGATAGGCGAAAACATGCTACTGCTGACCCCTCCCCACTGTCCTATCAAATTTAGCTCTCAGGCCCCTCCCGACCTCCATTTCTGATAATTACTCTACAGGTCCCACAACAGATGTAGCTAACTGTGGTAACACTGAGCCGGTAAGTTCCGTCTCTTGCCTTTCAGCTTCAGGCCTCCCTCGTCCCTTGCTTAGACCTAGAACGCGAATTAATATAGGTGCCTTCAACGTTCGCACGCTAAAACAGATAGGTCAGCAAGCGGCTCTCGCACGAACGCTAGACTCGTTGCACGTTGATGTCTGCTGTATCTCGGAGACTAGAATCCATGACAGTAGTCAACGTATGGAACTAACAGCACCCGCATTGTCTACCCGATACTGGTTATACACTTCGGGTGACTCCACAGCCGCTGTTACAGGTCAGGCTGGGGTAGGTATAGTTCTCAGCACGACGGCCGCAGCCGCATTAGTAGATTGGATTCCTGTTAACTTTGTGCCGTCCGCTTGGCAGGTTCTGTTAAAACCAGCTCTAGACGCAAAACTTTCAGAAATTTATTCATTGTGTCTGCTTATGCTCCTACTGACTGTAGTGACATCGGCGTCAAGGACGCATTTTACTCGGATCTGGCCACTCTCCTTCGGTCGACCCGTGGCTCACATATAGTCGTTCTGGCCGGAGATATGAATATCCAGGTCGGCCGCCCTGGTGAAGCCGAATCTCGTTTAGGTGGTAGATTTGGGATAGCATCACATCGACCAGATAATGGTGGGC